>JAUUDZ010432592.1:0-13598 GCA_032361705.1 Panulirus versicolor
TGTAGAAGGCGACTAAAAGGGAAGGGGGCTGGAAACCCTCCCCTCATTTTTTTTTTTCCAAAAGAAGGAACAGAGAAGGGGGTCAGGTGAGGATATTCCCTCAAAGGCCCTGTCCTCTGTTCTTAACGCTACCTCGCTAATTCGGGAAATGGCGAATAGTATAAAAAAAAAAAAGAAATATATATATATATATATATATATATATATACGTTGAAATGTATAGGTGCGTGTGTGGATGTGTCTGTATATACGTGTGTATGTGGGTGGGTTGGGCCATTCTTTCGTCTGTCATTGTGCTACCTCGCTAACGCGGGAGACAGCAACAAAGTATAATAAAAAAAAATATAAGGAACAATGTGGTATACTGGGTTCGATATGCTGTCAGTGGATTAAACCAGGGCATGTGAAACGTCTGAGTTAAACCATGGAAAGGGCTGTTGGGCCTGGATATGGATAGGGAGCTGTAGTTTCGATGCATTACACATGACAGGTAGAAACTTAGTGTGAAAAAATGTGGCCTTGCTTGTCTGTTTTCCTGGCACTACCTCAGTGATGCAGGAGGAGGCAGTGCTGTTTCCTGTGGGACAGGGTGGCACTGGGAATGGATAAAAGCGACCATGTATGAATATGTACATGTGTATATATGTACATGTATGTGCATTTATGTATATGAGTGGATGGGCATTCCTTTGTTTGTTTCCTGGCACTATCTTGCTAATGTGGGAAACATCAATCAAGTATAATATATAAATAATGAATATCATAAATGAGATGGCCTTTATTTGGATATTAAGCTTCCTGTGCCATCTCAGCTAAAAGGAAAAAAAATTAATTGGAGGGCACTTCTTTTTTTCCTTTGATGTGATAACACATGAAACAAGGTAGGGTACCAATCACCTAAATATGCAGAACTTCAGCTTGTAACCCACATTAAATGAAAATACAAAAATCTGAGTTTATGACAAAGGTGTGTCCTTTGTTCCTTGACTAATGAAAAGTGCTTGACATTTCTCTTTTTGATCTATGTAATCAGAGCCAATGTGAAAGTCAAAGCTCCTAACATAAAATGCTCCTCATTGCTATGAATGATCTTTAAGAAGCTTGAATTTGAAAAGAGTACAAAAATGAAGAATGGAAAAAAAAAGAATAAGAAATTATATTCACTAAGGCTCATGAGTGAAGATATAGAGAGAGGCCAAAGATGAGACAGAGGGAGAGGAACTAAGCATTAGGGAAAGGGAAATTTAAATGTAAATGGTTGAGGGAATAAATATATATCATAGTACATATCTAGAAAAAATTCTGCAAGAAACATTTACTAGAGTGGAAGCAATAATATCACCATAGACTGTCATCTACATTTTAGTTTCTCTTTTATATTTTTGGTAAATAAGTGGAAAGATTAACTAAACTATGTTGTAAAACTAAAAAGAATTATCATATGAAAAGAATAAAACAGAAATCTTGGAAAGCCAAAGTTTTCCAACAGCAGCAGCAAAACATTTTATGTCAGAGACTGCTTTCTGGACCCTCTAACATGATACCCAAAGTATACAAGCTCTAATTTAGATCAATGATCTATACATGTTAAGTATAAACTATCTAAAATAAAAGTGACTTATATGCCAGTGCATTTTATATACCAGAAAATATGGGAATTGTTTACAGTTCTTAACTTTTTGGCATACATATATCTTATGAAAATAATGGGTTCTACTGATTTTTTTTTTTTTTAAGTGTAAAGTGCACCTTCAGTAAGGATCACTTTGGATGGCAAAATGCTGTAGCTCATTATGCTGTTTCAAGTATTCACTAAGCAATTTGACCGTAAATAAGCATGGAACTGATGTTAATCCTTATGGATTCTCAGCTCTCTGATTTGAATCTGAAAGATGAATGGATCTTCAACTCTCTCTTTTTGAATCTGAGAGTTGAATAAGCTCATCATGTACTAATTCTTATTAACAAAAATTTGATAACTTGATGAACCATGGTTTTGAAGCCCTCACCATCAACACTTCATCCCAGGCAGATAATGCCTTTCACTTTTCCAGTACTAATGCAAAATCCATTAAAATCAGATAAAGTTTGGTCATAAGGCTGGCAAACCAAATTTACTGTTGTATCTTTCACAGTATCTTAGCCCATGTACACATGTGCAAAAAAGTTTTAGCTATGTTGGGAAGCTCAAGAAGTAATATAAATGACACCAAAGTTTCAGGTATCATTAGGAATGTGAAAACATAACTAATGATACTTGAAATTTCATTCTTTTATACTTTAATTGATCACTGCACTCCACAGTGTGTTAATACTCTAAGCAGAGTACAGTGGGTTATTAACTATCTAAAACAGCAATGCTAACATGTACACAAATACATGAAGTCAAGTTTATTTTTATAATTTTATGTGTACTTTCCTCTTCCCACCTTAGCAAGGTAATGTCTGGAGTAGAAGGGTGAGCCTTTGAGGAAAAATCCTTACTTGGCTTCTGTTCACCTTTCAGAAAAAGATAATGCTAAAGAGAAATATTTCCAGCACTCCCCATTCCCATCTTTCTTAGTAACCTTCCACACCACATGGGAGATATATGGATAGCAATCTCCCCTGTTCCTGTGCATAGTGATTTTAATAATCACTATGCACAGTAGTGTACCATGCAGTATATCAGTACAGTATGTACAATACAGCAGGTTATTAATTCTAATTAAAGTATAGAAGCAATATGTACATGCACATATGTACATACATGTATATATTGTACATAAAGTTGTGTATAGTGAAGTAGGTGCTTTTCTATTCCTAAAATTAACCACAAATTTGTGAACCCTTTCACACAGTGCAATCTGTGTGTATGAATGACTTTTTCAGGAGCCAAAATTTGCTAATTTGTGTGGGATTGGTTACTCACTGAAGTCAAAATTGTGTTGAGTGGTTTGGCCTTGCTGTATACTGTTTTAGTTACTGAACTGACTGAAAAAGAGCCTGCATTCTTTTACCCTTACTGACTCAATAAAACATGAAAACATAACATTGTGCAAGGTATCACATTTCATATCCCAAAAGGCTGCTCTTACATCACTATTACATGATATACAAAATGGTAAAACCCAATTCGAGCCTAAGCTTTTTTGTTTCTATGACTAAAACAAATTATAAAACAAGATTTTCATTACACTTAAACTGACGAATGATAACATAGCAACAATTGCTTTATACATTTGTACACCACCAGATTTATGTTTGCAAACATACCTTTCCTTCAAAAAGATTACATCAATTAAAAAACATCACAGTACAATGCAATGTGCACATGGATGAAGCCTGATAAAAATGTACAATACATGGACAACTTCAAAATATTAACTAGTCACCATATTAACCTGATTCAAGTGTTGAGCACCATATGAATTACAGCAGTTTCTAATCCACTCTCTTACAAGATCATTCCACAATATATTCACTGTTGTGCAATGATATTCATGTAAGTCATACACTATTCATATCATAAATAATACCAGTTTCCTCACACTCACACATGTAAACAACCCATTCTCTCCATCATGTTCATTCTATCTCAGTTCTTGACTTCATACTTATATATATAACTTACTCATTTTAATGAACCCTAACTCTACATTCAACTGATAAGCACTAAGACATAAAGCAAAGAGGACATGAGCAAGCAGGTAACAGATGACGTACTGGCTTGTAATGAGGTTACTTGCAGAAGGAATTCTGGATCTTTATTCAGTTCTTACTAGCTTATGATAAATTACCATCCAGAAATAATCTAGTCATAATAAAAGTCTTTTGTTTCGTTATTCATGATCTTAAAAGGGAACTTATTCATCTATTTTTATATCGGTGTGAAAACTTTTTCCTCTAAGCTTCAGTCCACTGTTTTCTCATTACCAGATCCCTTTGTACTTTGAAGAATTTGTTTCTTTTAGCACATTTTATAATCATCTTAAAAATGTTTATCAAGTCATATGACTGCTTTTGTTTAAAATATTTTCCTCATATGGCTTGTTTTATGGTCTTACAATGATATCTGTTGCCCTTTTCTGTGAAGCCAGTCCTGATCCTTTTAACCTCAAAACCAAAAATGTATTGGATACTCAAGATACGGTCTTACTAATGAGTTTCAGAGGTCAATTTGTGTCTGGTGTTTTGCAAAGGAAGTTTCTTGTTAAGTAGTGAATCCTAACACTATTTGATTTTTGAGCAGCAGCTGTACTTTGATCTCTATACTTTACATTATTATTGAAAAAGATTTTAAGATTATTCTCAAAGGTACTGCAAATCCATTTCATAGCATACTGTATATGCATTTATATTTATTTCAATATGTATTTCTCTACACTTGTGTTACTTCTTGGATGATTTTACCAGTTTGTCTTTGTCATTTTGGAGAGATCTTATTAATTTTGTTGGCTGGTATCCAATGTCATATCACTAATCAGCAAACTTGGACACTAGTAGTAAGACCTATTCATTATATACTATACAAGTATTATATAAAGAACTGGGCCAAAAATTGATCATTGTGCTGTTCCACTATGTTACATTCAAGAAACTGATATTTTTTCCTTTAAATACTATTCTTTTTTGCATGTTAACCTGACTGTTTTTCAGTTAAGAGGTTTACTATATGAAACAATCTTTCATGTACAATTTTTTTTCAAATCCCTTTTAGAATTCATACAAACTCATCTTATGGTATCTTTGTGTAGTAGTTTTTTTATATTTCATTGAAGAATTTGAGAATATTGCTGACGGTAGGGTCTTTCTGTGGAGGCCATGCTGACTATCTGTTTTTTCTTTTAAGAAATCTTTTAAGCTCATTTCAAGTAAAGATTTTTCACCATTTTCCTGGGTACTGAGATGTGACTCCCTGGATGATTGTTCAATGTCCAGTTCTTATCAAATTTAGCAAATACTGTGGAAACACTAGACATCTACTCTTCAGATATGTTCCCATTTAATATTGATTTAATTTTTAGTTTTGACTGCATAAATCCTATATCTCGTTTTTCTTCAAAATTTCCTTTATCAGTTGATTCTTACCTGTATTTAAGATGTTAGGCAGTTCTTTATCTTCCATTGTGTCTACAAGAAAATGTTAAGAATTATTGGCATATAAGAGATGTCCTTTACTGCCTAGAAGGACAAACTAGGACATAAGTATCACATGGGATACCAGCTTTTCTCTAGGAATACATGAAATGAAATAAAGTAGACAAGACACTACAAAAATATGATGCTATTAAAATCAAATGTTTTACTGTAACCCCATAAAACATTTACAGTCAATGCAAAGCTGATCTGTAAATCATCAACCCGTGAAGAAGAAATTGCCAATTAATCACATGAATCCATTTCATTTTCATTTATATGTGAATGTACTAACTGTACACACTATTATTTAAAAATCATCTGTCTTGGTTGATTTATATTTATGCCTATAGTTTAATAATTTTCTAGTATTATGCTAAAGCGGGTGTTATCAAATGCATTTGGTGTAATGTATTTAAAAGAAATATGCTTGTCCACAAAACTTCTTCCTGTTGATCAATACAGTGTATATCTTCATCCCCCAAATAATATTCCTTTTTCTGGTGATTCTCCAGAAAGAAAACATATTGGTGTCATTCTGGGAGTATCCCATATATAACTGTTCTTATCCGTAGTTACTAAGATCAGATTTCTGTACTTGCACATTAACTCCTAGACCTGCCCTTGAGGACAGGGTTGTCAATGACAACAAAAAAATAGCTGTGTTTAAAGCAAAGTAGGTTTCACTACCACTTTCAGTGCTTCTCATCAAAATGGAAGATTCATCTATTTCTACATTTCCTAGTAAGATTACTATTTTCTCTTTCACATGAAGGACTGGATTTCTTGCATTATATTAAGAGTTTTTGGATTCACAAAAAAAAAATTTCTTAGCAGCCTACACTTTTTATGACTATCTTGTGCACAGCTATCTGTAAGACTTAGTCATCCTCTCTCCTTGCCATCGAATATGCTACTGTTCAAGCTACATATCCGAACTTATGACACAGTAATACAATGAGTATATTTCTTAAGATGCAGAGTACCATGAATTTCCTAAGGATTTGCTTTCTTATATGCTAATATTTCTGGGTTTTCTAAAATAGTTTTAACAAGGGCATGTGCAGCACCATATGTACTGTAGCGTGTTCCTTGGCACATTTGATACTGAGAAGATTCTAGATTACGATCACAGTCAACATGATGAAAGACATGGACTAAACCAGGGTCAGCAGCTCGAAAGATTTGGATCCCCTTTTTCATCACCTAGAAATTGAAGAAAAATAATAAAAACACATCTTACTCCCAAGGTTATTAATGCCACTATAATGATACAATAACCTAAATAACACCTAAATGCAATTTATTGAGAGTAATCCACCTATCTCTTTCAGCATTCCTTCATAATTCAGTTCCACTTCTTGATTACTTAGTTTTCATTGCAATACTATATTCATACATTACCTTTTCAAAAAGATCGACATCCTCTCCTCCCCATCCAAGAATGGACGTGTCAAAGCCTCCCACTAACTGCAACTCTGATTTGTACATGGAGACAATCCCAAATCCAAAAGCTCGCCAATAACCGACGTCTTCATTAATCTGATGAAAAGTAGGGAGTAAAGTTAGGCTTTGGTGAGAGGACGAGTAAAAGAAGAAGTAGCACTACTCCTGAAGTAGGAGTTTTGGGAATGTGTAAAAGAGTGTAAGAAAGTAAATTCTATTGTATGGCAAGAGATGGGTGATTATTAGTGCTTATGCACTTGGCAATGAGAAGAAAGATCATGAGGCAAGTGTTTTGTCAGCAGTTTTTATGTAAGAAACCAGGCATTAGTAACAGGTGATTTGAATGCGATGGTGAGTAATGTGGCACTTGGGAAGCATGGGATATGCATTATTATAAATGGAAATTGTGAACAGCTTGTGGAGCTATGCTGAAAAGGGCTTGTGAGTGGGAATACCTGGTTTAAAAAGAGGGAAATACACAAGTATACATATGTCAATAGGATAGATGGCCATTGGGCATTATTGGATTAAATATTAACTGAGAAATGAGGGTAAAGATTTACAGAGGTTTTTGAAAAAGAAGAAACAATGTTGATGATGAGAGTAGTGAGAGCAAGAGGGCTTGGAAAAGAGACTTGTGTGAAGAAATACCAGGAGAGATTGAGTGGAGAATGGTAAAAGTTGACAGTAAATGAAGCAAGGGGAGTGGGTGAGTAATGGGAGGTATACTGGGAAACAGTGGTGGGATATGCATGCAAAAGGTGGGAGGTAGCCAGATTAGAAAGGGTAGTGAGAGGTGAGATGAGGAAGAAAAGTTGCTAGTGAAAGAGAAAAGAGAGGCATTTGGGCTTTACTTTCAAGGAATGAGAGGATATGATTGGGGTATGTATTAGAGAAAGTGGCAGGAGGTCAAGAGGTGCATGGATTGAAAAAGAGGGTAAATAAGAGTTGGGTTGAGCAAGTATCAGTAAACTTCAGGGAAAATAAGAGGTTTTGAAAGGAGGTTCATGTGCTAACAAGAGAACAAATAGGAATATAGGTGAAGGGGGCAAAATGAGAAGAGGTAACAGGTAGTAATGAAGTGAGGAGATGAGGTGAGTATTTTGAAGGACTTTTGATGTGCTTGAGGATGGGATGGTAAATGTAAGGTGTTTGGGTCGAGATGGTATGCAAAGTGAGAGAGTCAAGGAGAGTGGTTTGGTGAAGAAAGAAGAGGATGTGAAAGCCTTGCATAAGATAGTGTAGCACAGTGGCTAGAGTGGACGGTCTTGCAGTTGAATTTATCATGAAAGGGAGTGACTGTGTTGTTGATTGGTAGGTAAGGTTTTCAATGTATGTAAGGATCATGGTGAGGTGCCTGAGGACTACGAGAATGCATGAAGCTATGGGGGATAAAGGTGAGTGTTCAAACTACAGAGTTTGATTGTTCTGGGAATAAATGGGAAATATTCTTTCTCCCCGATAAAATCTCCTTTGCCAGCAAGAGGTAGGCCTTAGGTAGTAAAATAATGGGCCCTTCCACGACCCCTGCAAATTTAAAGCATACTCCTCTGACTACACTTCATTGTGTGACTCTGCCACCAGTGAGAGGTGGGGCTCAGTGGTACTGTACTGGCCCCTCCCAGTACCCCAGCTAACTCAAGGATTGTCCTGTCCCTACCCTTGGAGCAACCCATTAGGTAGTAGGTTGTTGACAACAGCCACCCAGGGTGGCACTTTTGTCCTGATTGAGAAGCATTATAGTGCCCAGAACCATCTTACACTCTCCATGTCAGGATTGCTGTTGTTTCTGTCTCTTCAAAATGGAACTCACTGGGCTAGACCTACCATCTTACAAGCACCATACATCTATTCAAACCTTGCTTATTATTTTTACTTTTTTTTCACTGAGTACTCTTGCCAAATTCCTGTTCACTCAAACATTCATAGGTATCATCATGGAGGGCTAGGAATCTCCGGGTTTCTACCTGACTCTACTGCCAATGAGAGGGAGAGCTCTAGCAGTGGTATTACTGGCCACTCCCATGTCCTTTCCCTCTCTGTTAGACTTTCATCTATTACTATTCACCGTACCAACATTCATGGTCTCTCTGTAACCTCTTCTCAGTTGAAAATCATTTGTCATGTACCTCTCCTAATATCTTACTTCTCTCTGAGACAAAGTTGTTTAATGATGTTCTCACTAGTCCCTTTTTCATATCTAACTAACAATCACGATTCTGGTTCAAAGGTGGTGTTTGTGCTTATTCCAACATCAACACACCTGTTGCATGCCTCAAGGACCTTGAGTCCCCAAACTTTGATGTTATATGGCTCAAGGTCTGTCTCCCTACTAACACACTTTTCCTCTATTTTGCTTGTTGCTCTCCTAATTCTACAATTTTTTTTCTATCCTTCTACAACTATCTAAACTCCTGCCATAAGACTGTGACATCATCTCAACCACAGAAGCTGAGATCCCCTACCTCGGGGATTTCAACATTCACCATAGGGAATGATTGAATTCCTATCAATGATTTAGAGTAAATTATCTCCTACCCTATCCATATTCCTGACTGCTGTGACCACTTTCCTACTATTCTGGATTTGTTTTTCACCTCTTAGTCCATCCTGCTGTAAATGCACAATTTTGCCCCAATTGGTTCAAATGATCACACTCTCATGAATGTATCTATTCTAATGGTACCTTCCCCTCCAGCAGCCCCTTCTAAGCATAAATACTGGCACCTGAATACAGCTCTGGAATAACTTACACAACTTTTTTCCTGACTTTCCTTGGGTAAATTACTTCTCTTACGTGAGCATGCTTCTATCTCTGCCAAATGCACAACAGGAATGGATGCATTTATCCCCTCTTCCTCCAAAACAACCCCTTCATCCAATCCATGGTTCAACCACTCTGTTCAAAGGCCATTCAGGCAAGGGATCAGGCATATTGGGCTTGTAAAAACTCTCCTTCCTCTGGCTCCCATTCTGCTTTTGTCAATGCCCATAATTGCTCTAAGCACATTATCTGTGAGGCAAAGTATTCCTTTATTCATAAGAAGTGCAATAAACTCTTCTCATCATCCACTGATAGGCTTTTTAGTCTTTACCTAAGGGCATTGTTATCCACTGATAGGTATTTTGGTCTTTACCTATGGGCATCTCTAACAACTTCTGGTGTGCTACCTTTCCTTCACTTTTCCATTCTGATGGTACTATAGCTGTCTCTCCCACAGATAAAGCAACTCGCTTTGGTTCTTGTTTCTCCTTTAACTCCATCTTGGATGACTCTAACATTCCTTCACCCCCTGATGTTTGTCTTACTAATCCTATGCAATTCCCAGTAATCTCTCTATGGACTGTCTGAAAAGCAATTCTTTATCTGGACACAAGCAAGACTTACAGTCCTGATGGCACCCATCCCTGTGTACTGAAGGAGTGTGCCTCTGAACTTGCACCTGTGTTTGTTCATCTGTTCCATGGCTGTTAAAAAAACCAAAACTTTTCCTTTTCCTTGGAAGCATGCATTGATACATCCCATCCCTAAGAAGAGTGACCGTTCTGACTCCTCTAATTATTGTCCTATTGCTTCGACATCTACCATCTCCAAAGTCTTTGAATCCCTTCTCAACTCCCATATCCTTAGACACCTTGAAAATTAGTTTTTGCTCTGATCACCAGTATGGCTTCCGTAAGGTGAAATCCAGTGGTGATATTCTTTTCTATCTTACTAATGTCTGGTCATCATCCCTGAAAGATTTTGGGGAGTCCTGTGTAGTTTCCCTTGACATATCTAAGGCTTCTGACAGGGTGTGGCATTGAGGTCTCATCTCTAAGGTCCACTCTTTTGGTTTCCCTCCCTCACTTTGCTCCCTCATATTTAGCTTCCTCTCCAGCTGATATATCTCTGTATTGTTGATGGATCAGCCTCTCCCCTCTTCTCCATCAACAGCAGTGTCCCTCTAGGTTCTGTCCTGTCCCCTACACTTTTTCTCCGTTTTTTCAATGATTTGCTCTCCACAAATAATCTAGTGCACTCATATGCTGACAACTCAAACACTGCATTCATCCACATCCTTTAATTCTACTCCCTCTTCTTTCACTCAATCTGCATCTTGTCTTGACACAATTTCCTTAATAAACTCAGAAGTGGAAGATATTGAGTACCCCACTCCCAGTGGGGTACTCAAAATCTTGTTAGCTTTACTGCCACCAAGACCTAATTTCTACCTCTCTCTCTTATCAAAAACTCCTCAAAACTCTTGTCTCTCCTTTGATGGTTCTGTAATTCCACCTCTTGACTCAAAGAACATGCTTGGTATTTCTGTAACATCCACTCTTTCTTGGAAACCTCACATTATGGGAATAGCTAAGTCTGCCTTTACGAAACTGGGTTTCCTGTTTAGATGTAGAAACTTCCTCTCTTCTGAACAGTTGCTCCATTTATACAAAGGATTGATTCATCCTTGTATGGAGTACTGCTCTCACATTTGAGGTGGTTCTAGCTTTGCATCCTTACTTGACAGAGCTGAGTCAAAAGTGGTCCAACTTAAAACTGTAATAAGCTAACTTCCAAATTTGACCCCCCTTGCCCTATGTTGATTATTGTGTAGCCATTAGCAACTCAAGGGTGGGCCATTTTCATACCTGCTTCTTACCCTACACATCGAAGCTTTGGAACTCTACTTTCTCATATCTTTCCCAATAATTATGACCTGGCACGTTTCAAAAGACAGGTTTTTCAATTCCTTTTCAATTACTTCCCTTGTCTTTTCTTTTCCATTTCATAATTCTTTCTATATCTATCCCTGGGGATAGGGGAGAAAGAATACTTCCCACGCATTCCCCGTGTGTCATAGAAGGCGACTAAAGGGGATGGGAGCGGGGGGCTAGAAACCCTCCCCTCCTTGTATTTTGACTTTCTAAAAGGGAAACAGTTTACTCCACATATAATGCTAATTTTGCCATCAAACAAAAATTTTGAATGATGAATGCTTAGCATGTGGGGATAGAAAAGGATATACAAAAGTTATCCATCACATTATATTACGTACTTTAAAAAACCTTCAGATATATAAAGAAGGAGAGATTTGAAAACCATTTTGCCCCCATATTATGATGAAAAAATTCTGCTGACTTGGAGAAAGAGTTAAGAGTAAAGGTAAACTGAAGAAACTTACCACACTATGGTCATAATTTTCTATATCACTTCCTTTTCGAGTAAATTTTGGGTCAAACTCACTGAAGACAATGGGATAGTAAATCTGAAAAAAGTTATGATATCAGGAAAACAAAGAACTTTCATGAATATTCATATATTTATATCTAGCACAAAATTATCAGCATTTACCTAACATTACCTCAGGCATTCAGTGTGTTGGGACTTGTAAATTCCTGCCTTAAGTATTGGCAAACTTACCATCTCCACCCTTTTTCTGTCAAAAGCCAAACATCAACAACTTAAACATCAACTAAAATATTTTACATTCTAGTGATTACTCAGGTATTTGAAGCATCTGTATGACAAGCTGGATTGAATGTACAATGAATATATATGAAAACAGAAGGCAGTGTACTTCACTGAGTATGCTAATAGAGACAGCTGAAAAGATATGAAAAAAAAAATACCTGAAATAAATGAAAGACATATCCATAAGAATTTCATAAGATTTCAAGTAAATTTGTACTCCTATCACTGTGGTGATTTTGTACGTTAAGGCTAAGTGATATCTTACCTATTAAGAATGTGCACAATATACACCCATTCAATTGGAAAATCTACCAAAAGGATTGATTAAATATATAGACATGAAATTTCTGCATGTTCCCTAGTTACCACACTAAAGGAGGCAAACACTCTCTACTTGCACAGTCTGAAAAGAGATGGCTGCCATTAATTGCTACTTAGCTTGGAATGTTAAAAAAAATTTCATTCTTGTTTGCCATTTTCTGCATCAGCGAGGTAGTGCTAGAAAACAGATGAAGAAAGACACATCCATTCACATATACTCACATACACATGGGGAGAAGAGAGTGATGAGAGTAAGTGAGCTTGCAAAGGAGACTTGTGTGAGGAAGTAACAGGAGAGATTGAGTGCAGAATGGCAAAAGGTGAGAGCAAATGATGTAAGGGGAGTGGGGGAGGAATGGGATGCATTTAGGGAAGCAGTGATGGCTTGCGCAAAAGATGCCTGTGGCATGAGAAAGGTGGGAGGTAGTGAGTGGTGGGATGAAGAAGAAAGATTGTTAGTGAAAGAGAAGAGAGAGGCATTTGGACGATTTTTGCAGGGAGGTAGTGCAAATGGCATGGAGATGTATAAAAGAAAGAGGCAAGAGGTCAAGAGAAAGCTGCAAGAGGTGAAAAAGAGGGCAAACGAGAGTTGGGATGAGAGAGTATCGTTAAATTTTAGGGAGAATAATAAGACGTTTTGGAAGGAAGTAAATAAAGTGCGTAAGACAAGAGAACAAATCGGAACATAGGTGAAAGGAGCTAATGGGGAGGTAATAACAAGCAGTGGTGAAGTGAGAGGGAGATGGAGCGAGTATTTTGAAGGTTTGTTGAATGTGTTTGATAGAGTGGCAGATATAGGGTGTTTTGGTCGAGGTGGTGTGCGCAGTGAGAGGGTCGGGGAGAATGATTTGATAAACAGAGAAGAGGTAGTGAAAGCTTTGAGGAAGATGAAAGCCGGCAAGGCGGCGGGTTTGGATAGTATTGCTGTGGAATTCATTAAAAAAGGGGATGACTGTGTTGTTGGCTGGTTGGTGATGATATTCAATGTATGTATGGTTCATGGTGAAGTGCCTGGGGATTGGTGGAATGCATCCATAGTGCCATTGCACAAAGGCAACGGGAATAAAGGTGGGTGTTCAAGTTACAGAGGTATAAGATAGTTGAGTATTCCTGGGAAAATACATGGGAGGGTATTGGTTGAGAGGGTGAAGGCATGTACAGATCATCAGATTGGGGAAGAACAGTGTGGTTTCAGAAGTGGTAAAGGATGTGTGGATCAGGTGTTTGCTTTGAAGAATGTATGTGAGAAATACTTAGA
>JAUUDZ010432603.1:0-25126 GCA_032361705.1 Panulirus versicolor
TATGTGACGTATGTTTGAAGGTGGGTGCCATATGTGAAATATGTTTAAAGATGGGTGCCATATATTTTAAGGATGAAGGTTTGAGAAGTGTGCAATGTATGGTTGTAGGTGGGTGCCATATGTGATATATGGTTGTAGGTGGGTGCCGTATATGGTGTACGGTTAAAAGTGGGTGCCATATGTCCCTGTGATTGTAGGTGGGTGTTGTATGTGATTTATGATTGTACGTTGTGCCATATGTGATATGTGGTTGAAGGCGGGTGCCATACGTGATATATAATTGTAGGTGGGTTCCGTATGTGTGTATGATTGAAGGTGGGTGCCGTATGTGATGGACGGTTAATGATGGGTGCCAAATGTCATGCATGGATGTAGGTGGGAGACGGATGTAATGTTTCGTTGTAGGTGGGTTCCGTATGTGATGTACGGTTTTATATGGGTGCCGTAAGTGATGTGTGATTAAAGGTGAGTACCATATGTACTCTATGGTGGTAGGTGGATGCTAAATGTACTGTATAGTTTGTGATGGGTGCCATATGTACTGTATGGTTGTAGTTGGGTGCTGTATGTGATGTTTCGTAATAGGTGGGTGCCGCACGTGATTAATGGTTGTCGGCAGGTGCCTTATGTAATGTATGGCTGAAGATGGGTGCCATGTGTACATTATGGTTGTAGGTTGGTGCCATATTTGATGTATGTCTGGAGGTGAGTGCCATATGTCATATATAATTGAAGGTGGGTGCCATATGTGATGTATGGTTGTAAGTGGGTGCCGTATGTGATGTATGGTTAAAGTTGAGTGCCATAAGTACTGTATGGTTGTTCGTGGGTGCCATATGTAATGCATAATTGGAGGTGGGTGCCATATATCATGGATGATTGAAGGTGGGTGTCATATGTGATGTATGGCTGTACTTGGGTGCCGTATGTGATATATGGTTGAAGGAGGTTGCCATACGTGATATATTGGTAAATGTGGGTGCCATATGTATTGTAAGGTTGTAGGTGGGAGACGTATGTAATGTATGGTTTTAGGTGCGTTCCGTATGTTATGTATGGTTGTAGGTGGCTGCCGTATGTTGTGTAAAGTTAAAGGTGGGTGCGATATGTGCTGTAAGGTTGAAGGTAGGTGCCATATGTGACGTATAGTTGTAGATGGATGCCGTATGTGATGCATGGTTGAAGTTGGGTGCTACATGTACTGTAGGGTCGTGTGTGGGTGCCATATGTAATGTATAGCTGAAGTGGGTGCCATATGTCATGTATGATTGAAGGTGGGTGCCACATGAGATGTAGGGCTGTAGATGGGTGCCGTATGTCATGTATGGTTGAAGGTGGGTGCCGTATGTGAAATATGGTTAAAGATGGGTGCCATATATTGTAAGGATGAAGGTTTGAGACGTGTGCAATATTTGGTTGTACGTGGGTGCCGTATGTGATGTATGGTCGAGGATGGGTGCCGTATATGATGTACGGTTAAAGGTGGGTGCCATATGTGCTGTATGGTTGTAGTTGTGTGTTGTATGTGATTTATGATTGTACGTGGAGCCATATGTGATGTATGGTTGAAGGCGGGTGCCATATGTGATGTATGGTTGAAGGCGGGTGCCATATGTGATGTATAGTTGTATGTGGGTGCCGTATGTGATGTATGATTGAAGGTGGGTGCCGTATGTGATGGATGGTTAAAGATGGGTTCCATATATGATGCATGGTTATAGGTGGGAGACGTATGTAATGTATGGTTGTGGGTGGGTTCCGTATGTGATGTACGGTTTTATATGGGTGCCGTATGTGATGTATGGTTAAAGGTGAGTACCATATGTACTCTATGGTGGTAGGTGGATGCTAAATATACTGTATAGCTGTAGGTGGGTGCCATATGTCCTGTATTGCTGTAGGTGGGTGCCATGTGTACTGTATGGTTGGAGTTGGGTGCTGTATGTGATGGTTCATAATAGGTGGGTGCCTTACATGATGAATGGTTGTAGGTAGGTGCCGTATGTAATGTATGGCTGAAGGTGGGTGATATATTCACTGTATGGTTGCAGGTGTGTGCAATTTTTTACGTATGTTTGAAGGTGGGTACCAAATGTCACATATAATTGCATGTGGGTGCCATATGTGATGTATTGTTGTAAGTGGGTGCTGTATGTGATGGATGGTTGAAGTTGAGAGCCATATGTACTGTATGATTGTTTGTGGGTGCCATATGTAATGCATAATTGAAGGTGGGTGCCATATATCATGGATGATTGATGGTGGGTGCCATATGTGATGTATGCCTGTACATGGGTGCCGTATGTGATGTATGGTTGAAGGAGGTTGCCGTACGTGATATATGGGCAAATGTGGGAACCATATGTATTGTAAGGTTGTAGATGAGAGACGTATGTAATGTATGGTTATATTGGGGTGCCTATGAGGTGTATGGTTGTAGATGGGTTCCGTATATGGTGTATGGTTAAAGGTGGGTGCCATATGTATTATATGGTTGTAGTTGGTTGCCATATGGGCTGTATGGTTGTAGGTGGGAGACATGTGCTGTATGGTTGTAGAAGGGTGCGGTATGTTACATATGGATGTAGGTGGGTGCCGTAAGTGATGTATGAGTGTAGGTGGGTGTCGTATGTAATATATGGCTGAAGGGAGGTGCCACATGTACTGTATGGTTGTAGGTGGGTGCCTTAATTGATGTATGGTTGAAGGTGGGTGGTATATGTTATGTATAATTGAAGGTGGGTGCCATATGCGATGTTTGGTTGTAAGTTGGTGCCCTTTTTAATGTATGGTTAAAGGTGGGCTCTATATGTACTGTATGGTCGTATATGGGTGCCATATGTAATGTATAGTTGAAGTGAGTGCCATATGAGATGTATGGTTGTAGATGGGTGCCGTATGTGATGTGTGGTTGAAGGTGGCTGCCGTATGTGATATATGGTTTAAAGGTGGGTGCCATATATTGTAAGGTTGAAGGTTTGAGAAGTATGCAATGTATGGTTGTAGGTGGGTGCCGTATGTGATGTATGGTTGAAGGTGGGTGCCATATGTGATGTATGGTTAAAGGTGGGTGCCATACGTATTGTATGATTGTAGGTGTTACAAGTATGTAATGTATGGCAGTAGATGTGTGCCTTATGTGATATATTGTTTTAGGTGGGTGCCGTATGTGGTGTATCGTAAAGGATGGGTGTCATATGTGTTATATGGTGGTAGGTGGATGCCGTATGTGACGTATGACTGTAGGCGGGTGCCGTATGTGATGTATTGTTGAAGGTGGGTGCCATATGTGCTGTATGGTTGTAGGGTGGTGCCATATGGAATGTATGGTTGAAGGTGGGTGCCATATGTACTGAATGGCTGTAAGTGGGTGCCATATGCACTGTATGGTTGTAGGTGGGTACCGTATGGGATGTATGGTTGAAAATGGATACCATATATACTGTATAGTTTTAAGTAGGTGCCATATGTGATGTATGGTTGAAGGTGGGTGCCATATGTGATGTGTGATTGAATGTGGGTGCCTTATATGATATATGGTTAAAGTTGGGTGCCATATGTGATGTAAGGTTATAGGTGGGAGACATATGTAATATATGGTGAAGGTGCGTGCCGTATGTGATGTATGGTTGTAGGTGGGTGCCATATGTGGTGTAAGGTCAGAGGTGGGTTCCATATGTGCTGTAAAATTGAAGGTGGGTGCCATATGTGACGTATAGTTGTAGATGGGTGCCTTGTGCGATGTATGGTTGACGTTGGGTGCTATATGTACTGTAGTGTCGTGTGTGGGTGAAATTTGTAATGTATAGTTGAAGTGGGTGCCATATGTCATGAATGATTGAAGGTGGGTGCCATATGTGATGTATGTTTGTAGATGGGTGCCAAATGTGATGTATGGTTGAAGGTGGGTGCCGTATGTGAAATATGGTTAAGGGGGGGTGCCATATATCGTAGGGATGAAGGTTTGAGAAGTGTGCAATGTATGGTTGCAGGTAGGTGCCTTATGTGATGTATGGTTGCAGGTGGGTGCCGTCTATGATGTACGTTTAAAGGTGGGTCCCATATGTGCTGTATGGTTATAGGTGGGTGTCGTATGTGATGTATGATTGTACGTGGTGCCATATGTGATGTATGGTTGACGGTGGGTGCCATATGTGAGGTATAGTTGTAGGTGGGTGCCGTATGTGATGTAATGTTGAAGGTGGGTGCCGTATGTGATGGACGGTTAAAGATGGGTGCCATTTGTGATGTATGGTTGTAGGTGGGAGATGTATGTAATGTATAGTTGTAGGTGGGCTCCCTATGTGATGTATGGTTGTATGTAGGTGCCTTATGTGGTGTATGGTTAAAGATGAGTACCATTTGTACTCTATGGTGGTAGGTGGATGTCAAATGTGCTGCATGGCTGTAGGTGGGTGCCAATTGTACTGTATGGCTGTAGTTTGGTGCTGTATGTGATGTTTCGTTATAGGTGGCTGCCGTACGTGATGTATGGTTGTAGATAGGTGCCTTATGTAATGTATGGCTGAAGATGGATGCCATGTGTACATTATGGTTGTAGGTTTGTGCCATATCTTATGTATGTCTGAAGGTGAGCGCCATATGTCATATATAATTGAAGGTGGGTGCCATATGCGATGTATGATTGTAAGTGGGTGCCGTATTGACGTATGGTTGAAGATGAGTACCATACTTACTGCATGGTTGATTGTGGGTGACATATGTAATGAATAATTGAAAGTGGATGCCGTATATCATGTATGATTAAAGGGGGATGTCATATGTGATGTATGGTTGTAGATGTGTGCCGTATGTGGTGTATGGTTGAAGGTGGTTGTCGTATGTGATATATGGGTAAAAGTGGGTGCCATATGTATTGTAAGGTTGTAGGTGGGAGACATATGTAATGTATAGTTGTAGAGGGGTGCCGTATGAGATGTATGGTTGTAGGTGGGTGCCGTATGTGGTGTATGATTAAAGGTGCGTGCCTTATGTACCTTATGGTTGTAATTGGTTGCCATATGAGCTGTATGGTTGTAAGTGGGAGACATGTGCTGTATGGTTGGAGGATGGTGCCGTATGTGATTTAAGGATGTAGGTGGGTGCTGTAAGTGATGTATGAATGTAGGTGGATCCCATATGTACACTATGGTTGGAGATGGGTCCCATAAGTAGGTGGGAGACGTATGTAATGTATGGTTGTAGGGGGGTGCCGTATGAGATGTATGGTTGTAGGTGGGTGCCGTATGTGGTGTATGGTTAAATGTGGGTGCCATATGTACCTTATGGTTGTAATTGAGTGCCATATGATGTGTATTGTTGTAGGTGGGAGACATGTGCTATGGTTGTAGTATGGTGCCGTATGTGATTTAAGGGTGTAGGTGGATGCCGTAAGTGATTATGATTGTAGGTTGGTGCCATATGTGATGTACGGCTGAAGGTGGGTGCCATATGTACAATATGGTTGGAGGTGGGTCCCATAAGTGATGTATGGTTGAAGGTGGGTAGCATGTGTCATGTATAACTGAAGGTGGGTGCCATATGCGATGTTTGGTTGTAAGTGGGTGCCCTATGTGATATATGGTTAAAGGTGGGTTCTATATGTACTGTATGCTCGTAGGTGGGTGTCATGTAATGTATAGATGAAGTGGGTACCATATGTCATATATGATTGAAGGTGGGTGCTATATGAGATGTATGGTTGTAGTTAGGTGCTGTATATGATGTATGGATAAAGGTGGTTGCCGTATGTGATGTATGGTTAAAAGTGGGTGCCATATATGCTGTATGGTTGTAGGTGAGAGCCATATGTGATATATGATTGTAGGTGGGTGCCGTATTTGATGTATGGTTGAAAGTGGGTGCCATATGTTATGTATAGCTGTAGATGAGTGCCGTATGTGATGCATTGTTGCAGGTGGGTGCCTTGTGTAATGTATGGTTGAAGGTGGGTGCCATATGTGATGTAGAGTTGTAGGTGGGTGCCGTATGTGATGTATGGTTGAAGGTGGGAACCGTAGGTGATGAATGGTTGAAGGTGTGTACCATATATGATGTAGAGATGTAGGTGGGTGCCATATGTAAGGCATAATTGAAGGTGGGTGCCATATATCATGTGTGATTGAAGGGGGGTGCCATGTGCGATGTATGGCTGTAGATGGGTGCCGTATATGATGTATGGTTGAAGGTGGTTGCCGTATGTGATATATGGGTAAAAGTGGGTGCCATATGTATTGTAAGGTTGTAGCTGGGAGACGTATGTAATGTATGGTTGTAGGGGGGTGCCGTATGAGGTGTATGGTTGTAGGTGGGTGCCGTATGTGGTGTTTGGTTAGAGGTGGGTGCCATTTGCAATGTATGGTTGTAGGTGGGTACCGTATTTGATTCATGTTTGTAGGTGGGTGCCGTATATGGTGTATGGTTAAATGTGGGTACCTTATGAACTGTATGGCTGTAGATAGGTGCCATTTGTGCTGTATGGTTGTAGATGGATGCCATATGTGTTGTATGATTGTAGGTTGGTGCCGTATGTGATGTTTGGTTGTAGGTGGGTGCCGTACGTGATGTATGGTTGTAGGTGGGTGCCGTATGTAATGTATAGTTGAAGGTGGGTGCAAAATGTAATGTATAGTTTTAGGTGGGTGTAATATGTGATGTAAGGTTGAATATGGGTACCTTATGTCATGTATCATTGATGATGGGTGCTATATGTGATGCATGGTTGTACGTGGGTGCCGTATGTGATGTATGGTTAAAAGTGGGTGCCATGCGTACTGTATGCTTGTACTTTGGTGCCATATGTGATGTATTGTTGAAGGTGGGTGCCAAATGTCATGTATGATTGAAGGTGCATGCCATATATACTGAATGGTTTTAGGTGGGTGCCATATGTGATGTATTGTTGAAGGTTGGTGCCATATGTCATGTATAATTGAAGATGGGTGCGATATGTCATTTATGGTTGAAGGTGGGTGCCATATGACATGTATAATTGAAGGTGGGAGCCATATGTGATGTATGGTTGTAAATTAGTGCCCTATGTGATGGATGGTTGAAGGTGGGTGCCATATCTCATGTATGATTGAAGGTGGGTGCCATATGCGATGTATGATTGTAGGTGGGTGCCTTATGTGATGTATGTTTGAAGGTGGGTGCCATATGTACTGTATAGTTGAAATTCGTGCCATATGTCATGTATGATGAAGTGAGTGCCATATGTGTTGTATTGTTGTAGTTGGGTGCCGTATGTAATGTTTGATTATAGGTGGGTGCCGTAAGTGATGTTTGGTTGTAGGTGGGTGGCGTATGTAATGTATGAATGAAGGTGGGTGCTATATGTAATGTGTAGTTGTAGGTGGGTGCCACATGGGATGTATGGTTGAATATGGGTGCCTTATATCATGAATGATCTATGGTGGGTGCCATATATGATGTATGGTTGTACGTGGATGCCGTAGTGATGTATGGTTCAAGATGAGTGTCATATATACTGCATGCTTGTACCTGGGTGCCATAGGGGATGTATGGTTGAATGTGGGGACCTTATGTCATGTATGATTTATGGTGGGTGCCATATGTGATGTATGGTTGTACGTGGGTGCCGTATGTGATGTATGGTTCAAGATGGGTACCATATATACTGTTTGCTTGTACGTGGGTGCCATATGTGATGTGTAGTTGAAGGTGGTTGCCATATGTCATGTATTATTGAAGGTAGATGCCATATATACTGTATTGTTGTAGGTGGGGCCATATGTGATATGTTGTTGAAGGTGGGTGCCATATGTCATGTATAATTGAAGATGGATGCGTTATGTGATGTATGGTTGAAAGTGGGTGTCATATGTCATGTAAAATTGAAGGTGGGAGCCATATGTCATGTATGGTTGTAAAGTAGTGCCGTATGTGATATATGGTTGAAGGTGGGTGCCATATGTTATGTATGGTTGAAAGTGGGTGCCATATGTTATGTATGGTTAAAGGTGGGTGCCGTATGTTATGTATGATTGAAGGTGGGTGCCATATGTGTTGTATGGTTGTAGGTTGGTGTCGTGTGAGATATATGGTTGAATTTTGGTGCCGTATGTGATGTATGCCTGTACATGGGTGCCGTATGTGATGTATGGTTGAAGGAGGTTGCCGTACGTGATAGATGGGTGCCGTATGTGATTTATGGTTGTAGGTGGGTACCGCATGTTATATATGGTTGTAGGTGGATGCTGTATGTAATTTAAGGTTATAGTTGTTGTATGGTTATAGGTGGGTCCCCTAAGTGATGTATGGTTGTAGGTGGTTGCCATATTTACTGTATGGTTGTAGGCGGATGTCATATGTAATGTATAGATTAGGTGGGTGTCATATGTGATCTATGGTCGTAGGTGGGCGTCGCATGTGATATATGGTTGTAGGTGGCTGCTATATGTACTGTATAGATGTAGGTAGGTGCTATATATATTGTATAGTTGGAGGTAGGTGCTATATGTACTATAATATAGTTGTAGGTATGCATCATATGTGATGTATGGTTGTAGGTGGGTGCCGTATGCGATGTTTGGGTGTCATATTTGTTACATAGTTGAGGGTTTGTGCCATATTTTCTGTATGGTTGTTGGTGGGTGCCATATGTGATGTGTGGCTGTAGGTGGGTGCCATATGTGACGTATGATTGTGGGTGGGTGCCATATATGATGTAAGGATATAGGTGTGTGCTGCATGTGATGTGTGCTTGTAGGCGGGTGCCATATGTGATGTATGGTTGTAGGCGGGTGACATTATGCTGTATGGTTGAACGTGGGTGCCATATGTGATGTATGGTAATGGGTTGGTGCCATATGTGCTGTATGGCTGTTGGTGGGTGTCGTTTGTGATGTCTGGTTGTTTGTGGGTGCCATATGTGATGTATGGCTGTGAATGGATGCCTTATATGATTTAAGGTTATAGATGGGTGTTTTATGTGATGTATTGTTTTAGGTGTGTGCCATATGTGATGTATGGTTGTAAGTGTTGTCATATGCGCTGTATATAGTTGTAGGTGGGTGCCAAATGTGATATATGACTATAGGTGGTTGTTATATGTGAAATATGGATGTGGGTGGGTGTCTAATATGCTGTATGGTTGTCGGTGGGTGCTGCATGTGATGTATGGGTGTTGATGTGTGCCGTGTGTGATGTATGGTTGTAGGTGGGTGCCATATATACTGCATGGTTGTAGGTTGGTGCCATATGTTTTGTAAGGTAGTAGGCGGGTGCCGTATGTGATGTATGGTTGTAGGTGGGTGCCATATGTACTTTAAGGATGTAGTTAGTACCATATACGATGTATGGTTGTATTTGGGTGCCATTTGTGTTGTATGGTTGTAGATGGGTGTCATTTGTGATGTATGATTGTATGTGTGTGCCATATGTGGTGTGTGGTTGTGGGTGGGTGCCTTATATGCTGTAAGGTTATAGGTGGGTGCTATATATCATGTGTGATTGTAGGTGTGTGCCGAATGTGATGTATGGTTGTAGGTGGTTGTCGTATGTGATGTGTGGTTGTAGGTGGGTACCGTATGTGTTGTGTGGTTGTATGTGCCATATGTGAAGTATGGATGCAGGTGGGTGCCGTATGTGAAATATGGTTGTGGATGGGTGATACGCTGCATGGGATGTTAGGCTGTAGGTGGGTTCCATATGTTGTATGGTTGTAGGTGGTTGCTGTATGTGATGTATGGTTGTAGGTGGGTACCGTTTGTAAAGTATGGCTTTAGGTGGGTGCAATATATGATAGATGGTTGTAGGTAGGTGTCATATGTTATGCATTGTTGTTGCTGGATGTTGTATGTGTTGTAGGTGGAAGCCATATGTACTCTGGTTGTAGGCGGGTGCCATTTGTGACGTATGGTTGTAGGTGGGTGCCTATGTGCTGGATGGTTGTAGGTGGGCTCCTCATGTGATGTATGATTGTAGGTAGGTGACATGTAAGGTTACAGGTAGGTGCTGTATTTGATGTAAGGATTTAGGTGGGTGCCATATGTGATGTATGGTTGTAGCTGGGTGTCATATGTGCTGAGTGGTTGTAGGTAGGTTTCGTATGTAATGTATGGTTCTAGGTTTGTGCTATATGTGCTTTATAGTTGTATGTGGGTGCTGTATGTGATATATGGTTGTTTGTGGGTGTCACATGTAATGTATGGTT
The DNA here is from genome assembly GCA_032361705.1 of Panulirus versicolor. Taxonomy (NCBI): domain Eukaryota; kingdom Metazoa; phylum Arthropoda; class Malacostraca; order Decapoda; family Palinuridae; genus Panulirus; species Panulirus versicolor. Next base: position 10,178 of record JAUUDZ010432603.1, read on the forward strand.
GTGGATGGGTGCTGTGGTGTGTGTGATATATTGTCATAGGTGGGTGCCCTTTGTTATATATGGTTGTAGGTGGGTGCTCTATGTGATGTATGATTGTGAGTGGGTGCCATATGTTATGTGTGGTTGCAGGCGGGTGCCTTAGATGCTGTATGGTTGTAGATGGGTGTCGTATGTAATGTATGGTTGTATGTATGTGCTATATGTGCTTCATGGTTGTAGGTGGGTGCCGTACGTGATATATTATTGTTTGTGGGTGTCACATGTAATGTATGATTGTGGATGGGTGCTGTGGTTTGTGTTATATAAGGTGGGTGCTTTTTGTTATATATGGTTGCAGGTGGGTGCTATATGTGTTCTGTATGGTTGTAGATGGGTGCCATATGTGATGTATGGCTCTATGTAGGTGTCACATGTGATGTATGATTATGGGTGGGTGCTCTACTGTATGTGATGTAATGTTATAGGTGTGTGCCATATTTGATGTTTGGCTGTGGGTGGGTGTCATTTGGGATATTTGGTTGTAGGTGGGTGCCTTATGTCCTGTATGGTTGTAGGTGGGTGCCACATGTGATGTATGGTTGTAGGTGGGTGCCGTATGTGATGTATATTTGTAGGTGGGTACCATTTGTGATATAGGGTCTCGGCTGGGTGCAGTATGTGATGCATTTTTGTGGGTGGGTGTCATATGTGATGTACGGTTAAAGGAGGGTGCTCTATATGTTGTATGGTTGTAGGTGGGTGTCATATGTGATGTGTGGTTGTAGGCGGGTGCCTTATATGCTGTATGGTTGTAGGTGGGTGCCGTATGTGATGTATGGTTGTGGGTGGGTGCTGAGCTGTATGTGATATAAGATTGTAAGTTGGTGTCATGTATGATGGGTGGGTGCCGTATGTAATGTAAGGTTGTAGGTGGATGCCTTATATGATGTGAGGTTGCAAGTGGTTGCTGTTCTGTATGTGTTGTAAGGCTGCGGGTGGTTGCCATATATGATGTAAGTTTGTCGGTGGGTGCCGTATGAGCTGTAAGGTTGTAGGTGGGTACCGTATGTGATGTAAGGTTGTAGGTGGGTGCCTTATGTGATGTAAGGTAGTTGTTGGGTAACTTATGTAATGTAAGGCCGTAGGTGGGTGCCGTATGTGATGTAAGGTTGTATGTGGGTGCCGTATGTAAGTTTGTCAGTGTTTGCTGTGCTGTATTCACTGTAAGGATGTAAGTGGGTGCCATATATGATGTAAGGTTGTCGGTTTTTGCCGTATGTGATGTGAGGTTGTAGGTGGGAACCGTATGTGATGCAAAGCTGTATTTAGGTGCCGTAGTGAAATTAGGTGGTAGGTGGGTGCTGTATGTGATGTACGGTTGTATGTGGGTGCCATATGTGATGCGAGGTTGTAGGTGGGTGCTGTATGTGATGGAAGGTTGTAGGTGGGCGCCGTATGTGATGTAAGGTTTTAGGTGGGTGGCATATGTGATGTAAGGTTGTAGGTGTGTACTGTGTGTGATGGAAGGTTGTAGGTCGGTGCCGTATGTGATGGAAGGTTGTAGGTGGGTGGCATATGTGATGTAAGGTTGTAGGTGTGTGCTGTATGTGATGTATGGTTGTAGGTGGGTGCTGTATGTAATATAAGGTTTTAGGTGGGTGATGTATGTGATGTAAGGTTGTAGGTGGGTGTTTTGCGTGGAAATGAGACGTGGACGGGCTAGCATGACTTCCTTTCTTCTGTTCCTCCTGTATGAGGTCGTCCAGTCCGCTATTTGTGGCTGGTATTTTCTTGTGGTCCGGCTGGTCCACTGACTCTGCCACAGAAGGAATATTGAATTCTATCCCAAGGAAGGTATAACCCCAGCTCCCGGGGGTCGGAACGCCCTCCTCGAGTTCCAAGGTCGACTTAGCTGACGGGTCTGCCTGTTCATTGCCGGAAATGTTAGAATGACCAATCAGGCACCTAAATCAAGATGATGTCATTGATATATGAGCTTAGTTTGTTAATAATGTTGCCCTGCACTTATTTTGACATCGTGTAACCAGAGTAAATAGCTTTAAGAGATGATAACGAATCCGAGGAAATTATTGATTTTATATGAATTGAATTAATTATACAATCTATGCCTTACAAATGGCAAATAATTCCATGCAGAAGATAGGTGTATGGTTTGGCAGCCTGCTTCTAAGAGACCATTCGTTCAACCACATATTCCCCTGTCTTGGAGCCATCTATGTGCAAGTGGACATACGACAAATGATCCGATCGTTTGCCGAAGCATTAGGCCTTAGTAAGGTGACAATTGTATGGCGTCCAGAACCTTTTGGGATCGGAATCATGTGCTCTAAGCACCATGAGTTTGGAAATGTTCGAGACGTCCAATTATCATTGCACAATACTAACAGCTTAGTCAGGTTAGCCTGACTAAGATGCTGAATCATCTCGTAGGTTATCCCGCTGGGTCCTGGGCTGGAACCTTTGCAGGATTTCAGGGCAAAGTCAGTCACTGTTTGCTCGGCCTGACGTTTATGGTGTTAAAGCCATCGATCGTAATAGGCAGGGCCAATTATGTCTGAAATTCTCCTGGGTCGTCGATGGTGCCACCTAGCTTGTGAGTTATGGGATGAAGGGCTGTTTGTATTTTCGTGTTATTTTTCTAGGTGTGAGCTGTTGTAGGCTGACTGAGGAGGTTAAAGTGGTGTCCAGAACCATCTTACACTCTCCATATTAGGATTGCTTATCTTTCTCTTTCTCGTCAAAACGGCACTACCGGGTTAGTCCTGTCATCTTTTCCTTACAAGCGCCATACACCAATTCATGCTTTGCTTATTTTTTCACATAAATACTCTTACCAAAACCTGTCTACTCACATAGTTTTGGGTATGATCATAACAGCGTCCGTCAAATCTATGGCCTCTAGTCCCCTGAATCATGGGGTGCTAAGAATTTCTGGGATTCTGCCTGACTCTATTGCCAGTGAGAGGGAGGGTTCTGGCAGTAGTAATATCGGCCCCTACTAAGACCCCTTCCCTTTCTGCTAGACCTTTTCTATTCAATATGCAAACATTCATGGTTTCTTTAGTAGCCTCCCCTCAGTTGAACACCATCTGTCTAGTACCTCTCATAAGGTCTTACTTCTCTCTGAGACACAGTTGTTTAATGATGTTTTCACTAGTCCCTCTTCCATATCCAGCTATAATCTTCACTCACGATTCCGGCTCAGATATGGTGTTTGTTCTTATTCCAACATCAATACATTTGTTGTACGCCTCAAGGACCTCGAGTCCCCAAACTTGGATGTTATGTGGCTCAAGGTCTGTCTCGCAACCACCACACTTTTCCTTTGTTTCGCCGATTGCTCTCCTAATTCTTCAAATCTTATAAAATAAACTATCTTGATTAACTAAACTCCTGCCATAAGACTGTCGCATCCTCTCACCCGGAAGCCAAAATCCTCTACCACAGGGAATTTCAATGTTCACTAAAGGGGATGGTAGAATTTCTCCCCTAAGTTTAGTGAAGGTATTGAAGCCCTCACGTTCTCCATTCTCAATGATTTAGTGCAAATTATCTCCCACCCCACTACATGTATGCGCTCACCACCTTTATACATTCAGCCTAGGTATATTCACCACATGTATATACTCACTTGCCTGTATACATTCACCACCTATATATTTTCACTGCCTGTATACACTCATCACCTGTATGTACTCACCGCCTGTATATACTCACCACCTATATACACTCACCGCCTGTAAACACTCACTACATATATGCGCTCACCACCTTCATACACTCACTGTCTGTGTACATTCACTTCCTGTATAAACTCGCCTGTTTACACTCACTACCTATATTCACTCACTCTCTGGATATATTCAATGCCTGTATACACTCACCGCTTGTGTACATTCAGCGCCTGTATTCACTCACAACCTGTATACACTCACAGCCTTTATACATTCTCTGTCTGTATACACTCACCTCCTGTATACACTCACTTACCTGTATACACTCACCACCTGTATATACTCACCGCCTGTATGTACTCACTGACTGTATACATTCACCACCTGTATATACTCACTACCTATCTACACTCACCTCCCGTATACACTCTCTGCTAGTATAAAATCACTTGCCTTATACACTCAACACCTGTATATACTCAACGCCTGCATATACGTACCACTTTTATATCATCATTTGTCTGTATAAACACACCAACTGTATACACTTACCTACTGTATATAACCATTGCCTGTATACAATCACCGCCAGTATATACTTAACACCTATACATACTCACCACATGCATACACTTACTTACCTGTATACATTCATTACCTGTATACACTTACTGCCTGTATACACTCACCACGTGCGTACACTTACCGCTTATAAGTATTCATCGCCGATATATACTTAACGCCTTTATACACTCACCATCTGTATACACTCCCCGCCTGTATACACTCACCACCTGGATGCTCTCACCACCTGTATGCTCTTGCTTCCCTGTATAGTCTCACATGTATGTAATCGGCGCTTTTATAAACTCACTGACTATTAATTCAGCACCTGTATGCAATCACCACGTGCATACACTCATCACCTCTATACACTCACCGCCTGTATACACGCACCGTTTGTATACACTCGCCACCTGTATATACTCACCACCTGTATATAATTACCACCTGTTTACTCTCACAACCTGCATACAAGCCCGCCTGTATACACTCACGACATAAATACGCTCACCACATGTATACACTCATCGCCTGTATTCACTCACCACCTGTATATAATTACTACCTGTTTACACTCACAACCTGCATACAAGCCCGCTTGTATACGCTCACAAGGTATACACTCACCGCCTGTATTCTCTCACCACCTGTATACACTAACCACCTGTGTATACTCAACGCCTGTATACATTACCACGTGCATACACTCACTGTCGCTATACATTCACTTGCCTGTATACACTCACCACCTGTATATACTCACCTGTATATATGCACCACCTGTATATAATCACCTGTATACACGCACCACCTGTGTATACTCACCACCTGTATGTACTTACTTACAGTATACACTCACCACCCAGATACATTCACTGCCTGTATACCACCGTGTTATATAATCATTTGCCTGTAAACACTCACTAACTGTATATACTCACTAACTGTATAAATTCACCGCCTGTAAACTCTCACCGCCTGTATAGATTCAACGCCTATATATACTTATTGCCTACATACACACACGTGCCTGCATACAATCATTATCTGCATACATTCACTAGCCTGTATACACTCAGCACCTGTATACAATCACCGTTTGTATACACTCACAGTCTGTATATACTCACCGCCTGTATACACTCACCACCTGTATACACTAACTGCTTGTGTACATTCACGATCGGTACAAATTCACCACCTTCATATACTCAACGCCCGTATACACTCACCGCCTGTAGACACTCATTGCAAGTATACTTTAACCCCCTGTATACACTCACCACCTATATACACTCACCACCTATACACACTCACCGACCGTATACACTCACCACCTGTATACATTCAGCGCCTGTGTACACGCATCGCCTGTATATTCTCACCGCCTGTCTGCACTAAATTCCTTGTATACACTCACCATCTGTATATGCTCACAGCAAATATGTACTCATCAACTGTATATACTCACCACCTCTATACACTTACTGTCTAGATACACTCACCTACCATATCCACTCACTGCTTTTATACATTCACTTGTTTTATACGCTCAACACCCATATATACTCACCACCCGTATATACTAACCGTCCGTATATATTAACCGTCCATACACACTCACCACCTGTATATACTCACAGATTGTATATACTCATTTGCCTGTATACACTCACCAACTGTATATATTTCCAACCTGTGTACGTTCAAGGCCTTCAACACCTGCATATACTCAACGCCTTTATACACTCACGCCTGTATACACTCATTGTATGTATACACTAACCCCCTGTATACACTCACCACCTGCACACAGCCACCGCCTATGTACACTCCCCACCTGTATACACTCACCATTTGTATACACTCACTTGTCTGCATGCAAGCACCGCCTGTTTATACTCACCGCTTTTGTACATTCACCGCCTTTATATGCTCATCGCCTACATATACTCACCGACTGTATACACTCACCATCTGTATAAAGACACTTACCTGAAAACACTCACGTGCCTCTATACATTTACCACTTGTATATACTTGCCACCTGTGTACACTCACATCCTTTATATACTTACCACCTATATATACTCACCACTTGAATACACTCACCACCTGTACACACTCACTTCTTACCAGCATAAACTCAACACCTGTATAAACTCACCGCCTGTATATACTCACCGCCTATATATACTCACCACCTGTATACACTCACCACCTGTATATTTTCACCACTTGTATACACTCACCGTCTGTATGCACTTACCGCCTGTATACACTCACCGTCTGTATATATTCACTGCTTGTCTATACTCTCTACATGTTTACACTCACCATCTGTATATACTCAACACCTATATACACTCACCGCGTGCATACACTCATACACTAACTGCCTGTATATTTTTACCTTCTGTATACACTCACCACCTGTATATACACTCACCACCTATATATACTCACCACCTGTATATACTCACCGCTTCTGTAACCTCACCATCTGTATACACTCACTGGTCTATATACACTCACCGCCTGTATATAATCACCGCCTGTGTACACTCACCGCCTTTATATACTCACCGCCTGTATATATTCACCACCTATATGCCCACATCGCCTGTATGTACTCACCACCTATATATACTCATCGCACCTATTTCTCACCACCTGTATACAATCAACACTTTAAACACTCACCAAGTGTATACATATACTTGCCTGTATATACGCGCCACCTGTATATACTCACCACCTGCATACACTCACCGTCTGTATACACTTACCATATGTATGCACTCTCCAACCTTATACACTCAACGCCTGTGTACACTTACCGACGCTGTACACTCACCACCTGTATGGACTCTCTTGCTTGTATACACTCACCACCTGTATATACTCAACGCCTCTATGTACTCACTGACTGTATACACTCATCACCTGTATATATTCAGCACCTGTATACACTTAACGCCTTTATACATTCTTTGTTTGCATACACGCACCTCCTATATACACTCACTTGCCTGTATGTAGTCACCACCTGTATATACCCAACGCCCTATGTACTCACTGACTGTAAACATTCACCACCTGCATATAATCATCGCCTGTATACACTCCACTCGCATATACTGTGCCAGTATACAATCACTTGCCTTACACATTCAACACTTGTATATACTCACCACCTATGTATACTCACACTGTATACACTCACCAACTGTATATACTCGCCGCTTGTATATAATTACTTGCCTGTATACACTTACCAACTGTATATGATAACCACCTGTATACACTCACGACCGTCAAATACTCACCGCTTGCATGAACTCACTTGCCTGTATACATTCATCACCTGTATACACTCACTTGGCTATATACCCTTACCACCTGTATACACTCTCCGGTTGTATACACTCATCGCCTGTACACACTCACGGCATGTATACACTCGCCACTTGCACACACTCAACACCTTCGTATACTCAACGCCTATATACACTCACCGCCTGTATACATTCATTGCCTGTATACACTAACAGCCAGTATACATTCACCACCTGGATACAGTCACCGACTATGTACACTTACCGCCTGTCCGTGTACAGTCTCCGCCTATATATACTCACCACCTGTATACATTCACTGCCTATATGCACTCACCACATGTATGAAAACACTGCCTTTATACACTCAACGTCTGTATACACTTACCGCCTGTGTGCACTCACCATCTGAATACATTCTCTTGCCTGTATCCATTCACCACCTATATAAGCTCACTGCCTATATATACTCACTGCCTGTACACACCCATCTATGTACATATTCAACGCCTGTGTACATTCACTACCTATATACACTTAACATCTTTATACATTCTCTGTCTATATACAGTCACCTCCTGTATACACTCATTTCCTTGAATGAACTCACCACCTGTATATACTCAACGCCTGTATATGCTCACTGAATGTGTGCGCTCACCAACTGTATATGATCATCGTCTGTATACACTCATCAACCATATACATTCACTGCTAGTATGCAATCACTTCCCTTAAACATTCAACGTCTATATGTGCTCACCACCTATGTATACTCGCCCTCTGTATACACTCACCACATGCATATACTCACCACTTGTATATGATCATTTGCCTGTATTCACTCACTTACTGTATACATTAACCACCTTTATGTTCTCTTCACCTGTATAGACTCACGGCCGTCAGATACTCAACGCCTATATATACTCACCGCTTGCATAAACTCACTTGCCATTATACATTCATCACCTGTATACATTCACTTGGCTATATACCCTTACCACCTGTATACACTCTCTGGTTGTATAAACTCATCACTTGTACACACTCACCGCATGTATACACTCGCCAACCCTATATACTTACTGCTTATGCACACTCAACACCTGTACACACTCAACACCTTCGTATACTCAACACCCGTATACACTCATCGCCTGTATACACTCATTGCGTGTCTATACTAACCACCTGTATACATTCACCACCCGGAACAGTCACCGACTATGTACACTCACCGCTTGTATACACCCACCGTTTGTATACACTCACTTGCCTGTATGCGGCGCCAATTGTATATGCTCATCGATTGTGTACATTCACTACCTTTACATACTCCTCGCCTTCATATACTCACCGACTGTATACACACACTTACCTGAAAACACTCACTTGCTTCAATACACTCACTGCCTGTATATACTCACCACCTGTATACACTATCCGTCTTTATATACATACCGCCTACATATACTCACCTCCTGTATCACTCACCACCTGTATACACTCACTTGCCAGCATACAGTCAACACCTGTATGCACTCATTTGCCAGCATACACTCAACACCTGTATAGACTCCGCCTGTATATACTCACCGCCTATATATACTCAACACCTGTATACACTCACCGAATGTATGCACTCATCGCCTGTATATATTGACTCCTTGTCTATACTCTTCGCATGTATACACTCACCAACTGCATACACTGAATGAGTACATACACTCACCGCGTGCATACACTTACTGTCTGTATACACTCACTGCCTATATACATTCACCACTTGCATACAGTCAATGTCTGTGTACACTCATCACCTGTATATTCTCACCACTTATATACACTCACCACCTGTATACACTCACGATCTACATAGTAATATATATTCACCACCTGTATATAATCAACGCTTCTATATCCTCATCACATTAATACACTCACTTGCCTGTCTATACTCACCACTTGTATATATTCTCGGCCTGTGTACAGTCACCGCCAATATATACTCACCACCTGTATACATTCACTGCCTGTATGCACTCACCACATGTATGAACACAAAACCTTTATACACTCAACGCCTGTATACACTTACCGTCTGTGTACACTCACCACCTGTATACATTCTCTTGCCTGTATACACTCACCACCTATATACACTCACTGCCAATATATACTCACTGCCTCTTCACACTCATCTGTACATATTCAACGCCTGTGTACATTCACTACCTGTACACACTTAACACCTTTATACATTCACTGTCTGTATACAGTCACCTCCTGTACACTCTCACTTCCTTGAATGAACTAGCCACCTGTATATACTCAACGCCTGTATATACTCACTGACTGTGTGCGTTCACCACCTGTATATGATCATCGTCTGTATACACTCATCACCCACATACACTCACTGCCAATTCACTTCCATTAAACACTCAACATCTGTATGTATTTACCACTTATGCATACTCACCCTCTGTATACACTCACCACCTGCATATACTCACCACATGTATATAATCACTTGCCTGTATTCACTCACCAACTGAATATATCAACCACCTTTATATTCTCTTATCCTATGTAGACTCACGGCTGTCAAATGTCAAAGCCTATATATACTCACCGCTTGCATAAACTTACTTGCCTATATACATTCATCACCTGCATACACTCACTTGGCTATATACCCTTACCATCTGTATACACTCTCTGGTTGTATACACTCATCGCTTGTACACACTTACCGCATGTATACACTCGCCAACCCGATAAACTCACTGCTTATCCACACTCACCACCTATACACACTCAACACTTTCGTATACTCAACGCCTGTATACACTCACCACCTGTATACACTCATTGCCTGTCTACACTATCCGCCTGTATACATTCACCACCTGGATACAGTCACCGACTATGTACACTCACCGCTTGTATACACTCAACGTTTGTATACACTCACTTGCCTGTATGCGGCACCAATTGTATATGCTCATCGATTGTCTACTCTCACCACTTTATATACTCCTCGACTTCATATAATCACCGACTGTATACAAACACTTACCTGAAAACACTCATTTGCTTCAATACACTCACCACCTATATATACTCACTACCTTTGTATGTTAACCGCCTTTTTATACATACCGCCTACATATACTCACCACCTGTATCACTTACCACCTGTATACACTCACTTGCCAGCATACAGTCAACACCTATATACACTCACTTGCCAGCATACACTCAACACCTGTATAGACTCCGCCTGTATATACTCACCGCCTATATATACTCACCACCTGTATACACTCACCGAATGTATGGACTCATCGCCTGTATATATTGACTCCTTGTTTATACTCTTCATATGTATACATTCACCAACTGCATATACGGAACGATTACATACACTCACCGCGTGCATACACTCTCTGTCTGTACACAGTCACTGCCTGTATACATTCACCACTTGCATACAGTCAACGTCTGTGTACACTCATCACCTGTATATTATCATCACTTATATACACTCACCACCTGTATACACTCACGATCTACATAGACATATATTCACCACCTGTATATACTCAACGCTTCTATATCCTCATCACATTAATACACTCACTTGCCTGTCTATACTCACCACTTGTATATAATCTCGGCCTGTGTATAGTCACCGCCAATATGTACTCACCATCTGTATACATTCACTGCCTGTATGCACTCACCACATGTATGAACACAAAACCTTTATACACTCAACGCCTGTATACACTTACCGTCTGTGTACACTCACCACCTGTATACATTCTCTTGCCTGTATACACTCACCACCTATATACACTCACTGCCAATATATACTCACTGCCTCTTCACACTCATCTGTACATATTCAACGCCTGTGTACATTCACTACCTGTACACACTTAACACCTTTATACATTCACTGTCTGTATACAGTCACCTCCTGTACACTCTCACTTCCTTGAATGAACTAGCCACCTGTATATACTCAACGCCTGTATATACTCACTGACTGTGTGCGTTCACCACCTGTATATGATCATCGTCTGTATACACTCATCACCCACATACACTCACTGCCAATTCACTTCCATTAAACACTCAACATCTGTATGTATTTACCACTTATGCATACTCACCCTCTGTATACACTCACCACCTGCATATACTCACCACATGTATATAATCACTTGCCTGTATTCACTCACTAACTGTATATATCAACCACCTTTATATTCTCTTATCCTCTATAGACTCACGGCCGTCAAATGCTCAAAGCCTATATATACTCACCGCTTGCATAAACTCACTTGCCTATATACATTCATTACCTGTATACACTCTCTTGGCTATATACCCTTACCACCTGTATACACTCTCTGGTTGTATACACTCATAGCTTGTACACACTCACCACATATATCCACTCGCCAACCCTATATACTTACTGCTTCTCCACACTCACCACCTGTACACACTCAACACCTTCGTATATTCAACGCCTGTATACACTCACCACCTGTATACACTCATTGCCTGTCTACACTAACTGCCTGTATATATTCACCATTTGGATACAGTCACCGACTTTGTACACTCGCTGCTTGTATACACTCACCGTTTGTATACACTCACTTGCCTGTATGCGGCACCAATTGTATATGCTCATCAATTGTGTACATTCACCGCCTTTATATACTCCTCGCCTTCATATACTCACCGACTGTATACACACACTTTCCTGAAAACACTCACCTGCTTCAATACACTCACTGCCTGTATATACTCACCACCTGTGTACACTAACCTCCTTTTTATACATACCGCCTACGTATACTTACCACCTGAATCACTCACCACCTGTATACACTCACTCGCCAGCATACAGTCAACACCTTTATACGCTCACTTGCCAGCATACACTTAGCACCTGTATAGACTCTGCTTGTATATACTCACCGCCTATATGTACTCACCAACTGTATACACACACCGAATATATGCACTCATCGCCTGTATATATTGACTCCTTGTCTATACTCTTCACATGTATACACTCACCACCTGCATATACTCAACGCTTACATACACTCACCGGGTGCATGCACTCACTGTCTGTATACACTCACTGCCTGTATACATTCACCACTTGTGTACAGTCAACGTCTGTGTACACTCATCACCTGTATATTCTCACCGCTTATCTACACTCACCACCTGTATACACTCACCATTTATATAGATATATCTTCACCACCTGTATATACTCAACGCTTCTTTATCCTTATCACACTTATGCACTCACGTTCCTGTCTACACTCACTACATGTATAGAATCACGGCCTGTATACAGTCACTGCCTAAATATATACTCACCACCTGTATACATTCACTGCCTGTATGCACTCACGACATGTATGAGCACACCACCTTTATACACTGAACGCCTGTATACACTTACCGCTTGTGTACACTCACCACTTGTATACATTCTCTTGCCTGTATACACTCACCACCTATATACACTCCCTGCCTATATATACTCACTGCCTGTACACATTCACCTCCTGTACATATTCAACGCCTGTGTACATTCACTACCTGTATACACTTAACACCATTATACATTCACTGTCTGTATACAGTCACACCCCGTGTATACACTCACTTCTTTGAATGAACTCACCACCTGTATATACTCAACGCCTGTATATACTCACTGACTGTGTGCGCTCACCACCTGTATATGATCATCTTCTGTATACACTCATCACCCATATACACTCACTGCCAGTATACAATCACTTCCCTTAAACACTCAACCTCTGTATTTACTCACCAACTACATATATTCACCCTCTGTATACACTCACCACCTGCATATACTCACCACTTCTATATAATCACCTGCCTGTATTCACTCACCAACTCTATATATTGACCACCATTATATTCTCTTATCCTGTATAGACTCACGGCCGTCAAATACTCAACGCCTATATATACTTGCCGCTTGCATAAACTCACTTGCCTATATACATTCATCACCTGTATACATTCACTTTTCTATATACCCTTACCAACTGTGTATACTCTCTGGTTGTATACACTCATCAGTTGTACACACTCACCGCATGTATACACTCGCTAACCCTATATACTTACTGCTTATGCACACTCACCATCTGTACACACTCAACACCTTCGTATACTCACCGCCTGTATACACTCATTGCGTGTCTACACTAACCGCCTGTATACATTCACCACCTGGATACAGCCACCGACAATGTACACTCACCGCTTGTATACACTCACCGTTTGTATACACTCACTTTCCTGTATACGGTACCAATTGTATATGCTCATCGATTGTGTACGTTCACCAACTTTATATATTCCTCGTCTTCATATGCTCACCGACTGTATACACACACTTACCTGAAAACACTCACTTGCTTCAATACACTCATCGCCTGTATATAATCACCATCTGTGTACACTAAGCGCCTTTCTATACATACAGCCTACAAATAATCACCACCTGTATCACTCACCACCTGTATACACTCACTTGCCAGCATACACTCAACACCTGTATATACTCACTTGCCAGCATACACTCAACACCTGTATAGACTCTGCCTGTATATACTCACCTCCTATATATACTCACCACCTGTATACACTCACCACCTGTATGCACTCATCGCCTGTATATATTCACTCCTTGTCTGTACTCTTTACATGTATACACTCACCACCTGCATATACTCAACGCTTACATACACTCACCGTGTGCATACACTCACTGTCTGTATACACTCACTGCCTGTATACATTCACCACTTGTATGCAGTCAACGTCTGTGTACACTCATCACCTATATATTCTCACCGCTTATATACACTCACCATCTGTATACACTCACGATCTACATAGATATATGTTCACCACCTGTATATACTCAAAGCTTCTATATCCTCATCACATTTATACACTCACTTGCCTGTATATACTCACCAGCTGTATATATTCTCGGCCTGTGTATAGTCACCGCCTATATATACTCACAACCTGTATACATTCACTGCCTGTATGCACTCACCACATGTATGAACACACCACTTTTATATATTCAACGCCTGTATACACTTATTCACTCCATCTCCTTCTCATATCATTACTACTTGTTATCACATGCCCATTAGCCCCCTTCACTGAAGTTCCCATTTGTTCCCTTGTCTCACGCACTTTATTTACCTCCTTCCAAAACATCTTTTTATTCTCCCTAAAATTTAATGATACTCTCTCACCCCAACTCT
>JAUUDZ010432604.1:0-13597 GCA_032361705.1 Panulirus versicolor
GTCCCCCGGTCATAATATGTATGAGTCATGATGACACATGGATGAGGTCCCCGGCCACAATGTGACGTCATCAGAGCCACCTGACTGACGGGTGTTGCCAACGTTTGTTGGTTGGTTGGTTGGCGTCGTCACACGTCCAGGTGGTAGCAGCCAGTTTGCTACCTCTCCTTTATAGTCTTAGGTCACCTATTAAGGGTCGTTACCTGTATGTAGTACAAGGTAGTAGCCAGTTTGTTACCTTTCCTTTATAGTCTTTGTATAATTAAGGATAGATATAGTCCAATGTGTGATGTCATCATACCTGGCCCTAGCTCAGGCCTTACTGAGTCAAGTCCAGGTGTTATTAAGGTCTATGTACACCTGAGGTCATTTTCTTCTTCCATTATTCGGGGTTTGGCAATAGGGACTGGATTATATCATTCAAGTGCTAAGGATGATTTATTCTATTTCGGTTAGTTATTGTGTTATTAAAGGTTAGGTGGTGGAAGACATGTAGAACACTAACTCGTAATGGAAGATTAAGATGAGAGATTTTCTTACTTGTGGCAAGAGACAGCCACTTCCTGGTGTCATATGTGATTGCAACATGGACCAAAATGTCATATTATGGAATGTCCTCAGAACCCATGATCAGTTTTTCCCAACGTCAGCTTATGGTAACACCCACACAGGTGCCTTCTGTCTCTACAGTAGTCACTCATATTATTTTCTCTGGAGAACAATAAACATTCCCATGGAGTGGGACAGTCCTTTGGCCTTTTATGTTGGACTTCAAATTTGAAGTCATACATTTAAAAGTTTTTGGTTGTCATTTTTTTTCCTTGTGCATTGTTTCTGATGGTAGAACTTGCATATTTTTTTAGTGTGTTTAAATTTGTTATAAAGATAAATATTTGCAGTTGACAGATAGTTGATTTACTGGGTGTTTACGTTACTTTGCATATGAAATTTATACCATAATCCATTTATCTAGGTATGAGGATTTTTATATTTTGGCCATATATTGTACCAGTAGAGATATAAATATCTTCAGGCATCAACATCTTTCATAGCCGTTTATGAATTTTTTTGTTTGAGTTTGGATAGGACCGTACATCAGTGACAAATTGAACATGTAATCAGTGCAAAGGAAAACATTATGTATATAGATATATTTCTCACTTCCCAGCATTTATTACTATGTACAGCACTTATAGTTGAAAGTCATGATTGGTTTTGCCTTTTTACTAAAATCATAGTTTTATATATAAGCAGCTTTTATGATTTTAGTTTTCCTTTTTTGAATTTGTCATGTATTTCTCATAATGTATTTCGTCCCAAAGGGTGTGGCTGCACAAATGGCACCCACTTGTATTGTCTAATGCATAATGAACCCAAGCCACACATATGGCACCCACTTGTATAGTCTAATGTTTAATGAACCCTTTCTCAAATAGGTGACCAAATCAACTGGCATTGTGTTAAAGACAATGAAAATGACATTCATCTGGTAGTTGTAGGATTTCTTTGCTTTGTTCATGTTTTATGGTAGTTCATGAGGGTAGAAGTTTAAGTGTTAGAATGTGTTCTACTTTTTTGTCTATATATATATATTTAACATTACGGAACATAGATACATGATACCATTTCCTAGCATACAAGTTTATGCAGAAACTTCTTTGCCGACTAATTGGCAGTGGTGGGTCAAATAGTATGTTACTAACTATGATAGATTATTTTCCTTTATATCAACCTCATACTGCATTTCCTCTTACAGAAAAGTTTTCTGAAAATGTTAATTCTGATGAGAAAAGATCAATTTTGATTACACTAAGTTCATTAGGGCAATCGAGGAGCTTTTCCATGTCGCCCCATGACTTAGGCAAAGTGTTGGGTTAACTGTTCCACTGCAGAAGTCTCAAATGTCCACGGTATTGGGATTTTCTACTGTGTTTTTCCTAGGATTTTATAAGGGCAAGGTTTATAGTACAAAAAAATGGCAATAATGTTGAAAAAGGGCAGCTATGTGTGATAATGCAAATATGAAGGGCACAATTTGGCCACAATTAGGGCATATTTTTTAATCATCATAAATTGATTTTTTGGTAAATATTTAATGAGTTCTGCTGGACAGATATAACAAACCCTACTTACCTAACCTAATTAATATAATTAACAAAAATAAGGATGGTCAGATGATTAAGAAAAAGCTGCTTAAGAAGTAGGTCTGAGGTGTTTGTTTGCCAGCAGTTATTTAGTTTTAGCAAAATTATTAAGATATTCTAAAACCTATATAATTGTGTTGGCAATTTTTTTGTTTGGATATGTACTAAAACTCTCCTGCCAAGTTGATAAAGGAAAAGGCACCTTCTACAAATCTGAAAAAGGGCAAGTCACTTGGCTAGGCTAAAATGGCATGCACAAACACTAATCAGCATAGAATAACTAGTTTGGTATTATTTGTAGAGTATAGTATTCTAAACAATGATACTGTCCTTCCTGGTGAAACATGTATTTGTGCTGTGCACCCTTTATCTTATTCTGCTCTGCTGTGTGATGTACTGTGCTGTATGCCAGGATTACTGTCAGGTGGTAATTTTTGAAGTTAGAAATATAAGTACTAAGCATCTGGTAATGGTGTAGGGTGCCACCACTAACTTTAATGGCTGTATGTTATGGCTCTAGGCAAAGGCAGGCAATAAAAATATTTGTAGTGTGTACACCCTGGCCAGCTTACAGAAAATTAGATAAAGGGATGTATTCGATTTGACCATTGTGAATGGGTTGAAGAAGTTAGAGCAATCAACCTGACACAGCCCCAGGATGTGGGAAAGGGGGACTCTGACCATGGATGTATCTTCCCTTTATTTAAACAGATAATAATTTTGTTGCTAGCTCAATGTTTGACCCACTGGTACCAACTAACTGGCAAAGTAAATGGCCCACCGTCATTATGAAATGACTATTGTGAAAATGGAGCATTTTTGTTGTTGAAATTAGCTTGAATGATCGAGAATGTAACACTGATATTCAGTGGTAGGTCTTTCCTGAAGTTTGAAGAGATGCCCTTTTGAAAATCCTAAGTTTCCTATCATCTGAAAGATGTACATCGTAAGGGCTACTATAAAAGAAAAAGTAGCAGACCTAATTATTGCATACTTAAACATTGTTAAGTTAACCCGAGTGGGTTTGAGTTGTTAAACAGAAATATCATGCAGATGGAAGTGTGTTGTAATAGATTGTCTTTTTTTTTTTTGTAAATGTTTCATTTCAGCACTGTTGTACTTTTGTTTTTTCTGTGCTATATGTTTTGATATTGTTTTATGTTGGTTACTGTAATAATGAGGTACAGTATTAGTACTGTAATAGTTTGATTCAGGAAACACAAATTTGATGTTCAAATTAGTGTAGGAAATTTCGCAATACCTTTGGTAATCAGGTTGACTCGTCAGTAATATTCTTTCTGCATCCTTATGTATGTACGTGTACATCTTCATGCATTTTCGCTTGTAAGTGACTGTCAATCCCTTACTCGCTAATTGTATCCTTTCCCTTCATTTTTTATTTCATCATTTCATCCTTTCAATTTTTACATGGTATGTCATTTGTACTATCCTTCCAAAACTCATCTTTGCCATTATTATGCTGCCAACTTGGAATTTCATCCCTGATTATTTCAAACTCCTCTTTCCCATTTTATATCTGTTATCAGGGAAAATATGGGGTTAAATAGCAGAAAAGTTTGCAAAAAAATTTTTAAAAATCATTAGAAACTTTGAATACTTCACCCTGGTAGCAATGATTTAGTGTATTTTCAGTGATATTTGCAAAATATGATCATTGTTTTATGTTTGGTAAATATTGAGTAGATGCTAGTGAACCATTGGACCATTCAAAGACTTATTTTACAAATATAGATTTTGAGGCATTTTTATTTTGATGGTGGTAATCAATTTTTGGGAAATGCTTCATTATTATGTGGCAATGGGTAATACAGGGCAACCCACTTCAAGAACTAGTGGGCTTCAATGTAGTGATGCATAAGCATGGCAAGTCAATTCAGCATAAAAAACTGCTTTAAGAGAAGTAAGTTAAGTCTGTTTATTTTCTGGCAAGAACTTAATTTCATGTATGTTTACAACCAGTTACTGGGTGGTGTTAGCATAGTGTGTTCATTGCACAAGCACATTCCTGTGCATATGTTAATCATTTGGCAGATGAATGATACAGATGCTTTGATATTTGAATATTTGTATATTTCTACTGTAGGGTAAGTTAGGTTGGATTTCATAGGCTGATGATTTCTAGAAATGTTTCACCCATTTTTCTTTTTTGTAGATTAAACATATTTTTTGATCCACTTAGCCCATTCCAATATCAACTTACTGTACCATATTTATTGCATAAAAAAAAAAATGCATTCCAAATCACATTTTTTGTCGTAATATTCTTCAAATTGTACTGTATGTTTACTAGGTGAATTTCTTATTTTAAAGTTAGATTCATGACTTTAGACAAAGGTAGATATACCAGCTCCTCTTGTTACCTTTAAGTAACAGTATTTCAGACTTCATTCTACAGTTTACAATAATTGTACATCCGTTATTGAAATTCCTTACTCTCACAGCTCTAAAGTGTCCTTCATGGTTCTGGGGAAATAACAGACCCTGACATCTGACACTAACACATTTTATCTTACACTCACCAGTATTGCACTGGCACTGAGGTACCTTGTTCCTTACATACCAGACCTGGCAGGTAGTACTATGTTCCACACACCACAGGCTTGTACCAGGATGAGGATACTGTACCTTCACATACCAGTCCTATACCTGCGCTGGGATCTGGCATTCCTTCACACATTACACTTAATACATGGGCATTTTGTCCCTCACACACCAGATGTAGCACTGGGTAACTCTTCCTACACACCACATATGGAGCTGGGATAAAGTTTTCCCTTACCCTGAAAAATGATGAATGTCACTCTCAGCACTGGTAAGCTTAATGGGGATTTTAAAGGATAAGTGAGCTAATTCCCTAATTATTTTCTCATCAAGGAAGGGCAATCTGCCTTCGTGTTCTCATCTAGTCCTAAACTTGATGGTGAGGAGAATCTTAACTCATTAAAGAAAATATCTTAATCTTGGAAAGATGGCCACAAGGACCACACATCGTTAATGAATCTTAACCAAATTTTGTTATGGTTACAGATAAGAGTTAGGATGTTGTTCTCTAAGTATTCCATGAATAAATTACTGAGAACAGGACTAAGAGGATTTACTATTGCTAGACTGAATTTCTGTCCAGAAAAATCACTCTCATCTTCTTAGAAAACATTACTGTAAACAAAGATCTATCAAGTCATTGAAAGTTTCTGTAGGTAGGGGCATCTCTGCCATGTTCCAGGGAAAAAAGTGTCGCCTTTTTGTATAACAAATATTTTTTTTCAAGAAGGCTAGTTACATTAATTTGCCTGATCATGAACTCATTAGTTTTATTGTGAATTCCTGTTCATTCAAGTACCCATTGATGCAACCATCACTTAATTAACCCTGAAACATTAATAGCAGTTTGTTAAGATTTCCATGAACTTTAAACTGTACCTGATTCAAAGATAAGAATAAAGAAAACATAAATGGAAGTGATTGATATAGAAAATGCACCAAAAAAAATTTACATGAAAATTGAAGACAGAAATGTAGAATGTTTGTGTTAACAGAAAAATATTCACACCCAAAAAATCAGGAATTCAAGACGTGTATAACCTGGCATGGTGCTTATTGTAGAATCCTTTTTCATTTAGATTACATGCATTTTGAACCTAAATAACAGTATGGATTGATTATATGATAAGATGTGAATATACCCATTTGATACTTATGAGACAAAGTCTCAAAGGTGTGCAGTGGTGAACCTAATATCCTTAATCAGATAAAAGGAAAGGTCACTTACACCTTACCTTACCCTTTCTGATCAACCATTCAGTGTTCTGTAGGTCATCAATTCCATGTTCCTCATGTCTACTTTTCCATATATGTGTATATGTACTTATCTAGAGTTTCTAATATAAAAGTTATTATTAAATATCAATCCTAATGATAGAAGAACACATAACATATGTACCAGTACAAACATATGTACCAGTACAAACATTCTAAAAGAATTACTAATATTAACTTTTCCTATTTTATCCAAACTCAGTGCCATAGATAAAGTAGTATCATACTGTAGATAGTATTACCAGAGGTAAAACAATACCGTTTGCTTAACAGTGTGGTGTCTCACTTGGATGGTGCCTGATCTCCCTGATGGGTGCTTCTGTGATCCTGGAGAAGACGGGTGTGAGGTCAGAGGTCACTCCACTACACACGGGTCATGGCCAGTTCGCCTCACCACATGTGACCTGGGATGCATTGGCTTTACATCACACATACTCTACCAGGGTCAGGCACTCCACCTCTGGTGTTCACTTACTTAGCATCTGATGGTGTCATGGGCAGCAGTTGTGGACTAACAGAGTGAGCTACACTCTGTTATAAATATATTGTGGTGATACAGAAGACTGCCTCATGGAGAAACAACCAGGGCCATTTTCTCCGTGCAACAGAACTTCCTTAAACAGTTTTGACAGTAGGAGACAAAAGGTCATAAACACAAGAGAAAAAACCTTCAAATGTCCTGATTGTCAGAGAAGCTTTACAAAACATGTCTATCTTCAGAGGCACATGAAAACACATACCTTTGAGAAGCCACATCAGTGTTCAGAATGTCAGAGTACCTTCTCCCGTAAGAGTAGTTTAGTGTCGCATATGAATGTTCACACTGGGCAAAAGCCGTATAAGTGTTCAGATTGTCAAAAATGTTTTTCTCGAAAAAGTGATTTAAAGACACATTTGAATATTCACATTGGGCAAAAGCCATATAAGTGTCCAGATTGTCAAAAATCTTTTTCTAGAAAAGTTGATTTAAATACACACCTGAGAGTTCACACAGGTGACAAGCCGTACCATTGTTCAGAATGTCAAAGAGCTTTTTTTCGTAATAGCGCTTTAGTGAAACACCTGAGAGTTCACACTGGCGAGAAACCATATCAGTGTCCAGAATGTCAAAAGACTTTTTTTGAAAAAAGTAGTTTAGTAACACACCTGAGGGTTCACACAGGCGAGAAGCCATATCAGTGTTCAGAATGTCAGGATTGTTTCTCTGATAAAAGTACTTTAGTGACACATCTGAGAGTTCACACAGGTGAGAAGCCATACCAGTGTTCAAAGTGCCAAGGAGTTTTTTGTCATAATAGTGCTTTAGTGAGACACCTGAGAGTTCATACAGGCGAGAAACCATACCAGTGTTCAGAATGTCAGGATTGTTTCTCTGATAAAAGTACTTTGGTGACACATCTGAGGGTCCACACAGGTGAGAAGCCATACCAGTGTTCAGAATGTCAAAAACAATTTTCTCAAAGAGGTGATTTAGTAAGACATCTGAGAGTTCATACAGGCGAGAAGCCATACCAATGTTCAGAATGCCAAAAACAATTTTCTCAAAGGGGTGATTTAGTAAGACATCTTAGAGTTCACACCGGCGAGAAACGATACCAGTGTTTAAAATGTTGTAAATGTTTCTCACGAAAAAGCAATTTAGCAAAACACATAAAAGTTCACGCAGATGAGACACCATTCCAGTCTTCAGAATGCCGGAGAGCATTCTTCCCCAAGAACAGTTTAGTGATACACAAGAAAGTTCACATGGCAGAGAAGCCATTTATGTGTTCACCCTGCGGCGAAGGTTTCAGTCAGGAAGGTAGTTTGGCGCCCTACATTGAAAGTCAGTGTGACAGGAAGTTTTTTGGTGCTGAAGTGAAACAGGAAGATGACAGGGGTGCAGACACTTCCATCTGGAAGACATGCTCACCTCAGACAATTCTTACTCCTCAGTCATCTATAAAAGCAGAGGAGATGGAGTATATTGATATTAAAGATGAAATTTGAAACTTTTCTTGGTAATCTTAACATTATGGTTTGTCACCATTCCATGTCTAACTTTATGCCATGTGAGATGTCTTTACACTTAAAATGATTACTAAAGTGATATGAAACAAAGGAGACTGAGCAATCAAGTATTATTACACGTGAATGTTGTGTAGCTCTAGATGCAATGTGGTTTGTTTAGCAAGGAGACAGAAACGTGTCTTAAGTGACAATGAGGGTGATGATTGTGACACACAGTGGTGAGGGTAAACTTCGTGGCCACTGTGTTGCACAGTGGTAAGAAACTTCATGGCTACTGCGTCACTCATTAGCTGGTGATACTAGTGGCTGCAGCATCACATGCTGGCTAAATGTGACACTGGTTGCTACAGCCCCACATGCTGGCTGGGGGTAATACTGGTGTCTTCCACATCACTCTCATTGAGGGTGATACTAGTGGCTGCAGCATCACACTCTGGCTGAGGGTGATACTGGTGGCTGCAGCATCACACATTGGCTGAGGGTGATAATGGTTGCTACCACCCTACACACTGGCTGGGGGTAATACTGGTGGCTGCAGCTTCATGCACTGGCTGAGGGTGATATTGCTGGATGCAGCATCACACTGGCTGAGGATGATACTGGTGGCTGCAGCATAACACACTGGCTGAGGATGATGCTGTTTGCTGCAGCATCACACACTAGCTGAGGGTGATATTTATGGCCACATTTTCACACACAGGCTAAGGGTGATACTAGCGGCTGTAGTGTCACACACTTGC
Organism: Panulirus versicolor; assembly: GCA_032361705.1. Taxonomy (NCBI): domain Eukaryota; kingdom Metazoa; phylum Arthropoda; class Malacostraca; order Decapoda; family Palinuridae; genus Panulirus; species Panulirus versicolor. The sequence continues at coordinate 8,732 of JAUUDZ010432604.1, forward strand.
TGAGTGTGATACTTATGGTCATGGCATCACATATGGATTCCTTGTCTTATCTCAAATGATTTTGCATTTTCTTTTCTGTGTCAATAAATGATCTGGTTTGTACCTGAAAAGTTTACTTTTCCTTGTGAATATTATGCACCGAAAAAAACACCAAACAAAATCTTTACACTCTTTTGTGATGAACTGAATCCCTGAAATAATAATAAAGGCATGAAAATACTGTTATGGCTTTCATTTTTTGTAGATTACTGTATACATCCTGTGCTATTCCCACACAGTGGTCAGTATTCAAGCTCACATTATAACAGATCAACCAGACTTTTACCACAAGTAGTTTTTTCTTTTTTAGTTGTGAAAATGAAGTGGATGGTAGAAACCTGCGTTAGCTTATCACTGTGGCAGTGAGTGAGAGAGACAGGAGGAATCAGGGGTGCTTCTAAAACCTGTGGTATGTTGATTATGAACATAATTTAAGAATGGAAGGAAACTGTACTCGACCTGTTTGCCCATGTCATGCAGCTCCTATTCACACACCCATTCAGGTTCACAAATGGAATGTAGATGTCCAATCTCTGCTTACAGAATTTTATAGGTTTCACACTCACTATCCTATTCAGAAACTTATTCCACTTGTCAAAATTCTGTTTCCAAACCTGTGTTTTCTTGTATCTTTCTTAAACCTGAATTTATGAAGTTTAAAAAACATTTCCAGTTCTTTCTAAACTGGATATTCTGAGTATATCACATACTTTGTATGATTTGATCAAATAACCCCTTACTCTGCATCTTTTTAGAAAATGCATATTCCAGTCTTCTTAGTATATCATCATAATAGAAAGGACTTAAAATGTCAGGAGTAATTTTTGTCATCCTCCTCTGTATGCTTTCTAGAGCTTACATCCACCCTGTAATACTGTGGCCAAAAATAGCAATGTATGATTCAGGTGAGGCCTCATTAGAGATATAGCTCCACTATATTATTTACAATTTTAAACCTTACACTTCCAGAGATAAGTCCACATACTGCATTTGCTTTATCTTGGTTGTAAATCTTTGTCTCATGTTGATTTCTCAATATCTGTGTTGCCAAGATAATACAGTAAACACTTGTGTTCTCTTCTTATGTTTAACACTTCACAGTTGTTAGTATTAACTTTCATTTGCCATCTTTCTTTCCATCTTCTAATTTGCAAAAGTCCCCTATAAGTGCTGTAAGATCTTCATTTGAATTTAACTTCCTCCCCTTTTTTTTTCTTCTTTTTTTTTGTCGACAAATTTACTGATATTTCTGGCGACCTGTGTTTATGTCATTTACAGATGCTACTAATAAAGGTCTCCAAACAGATTCCTTGAAAATGCTACTAGTCACCAGTCCTCATTTCAGTTTCTACTAATTTATATTATCCTCTGTTTGCAATCAGTCAGCCATACTTTAGTTTAAAAGTTCCCAACTAATGCCATGTACCTATATTGTCTTAGTCTCTCATAAGGAACTTTGTCAATAACTTTACTGAAACCAAGGTAAATAGTATCATACTTTTCATCTTTATTTGTAGTTTGAAAACAGTTGTGAAAAATGATAAGGATAAGGAGACAAGATTTTTCCTTATCAAATTGTTCCTTTCTGAGTTGGCTCTAGTTTCATCTGATGATTTTACCACTTCCCCTTTACTGACATTAGTTTGATTTTAAAGACCTGGTACACTTTTTGAAAACTGAGATTACATTAGACATTTTCCATAGTTTGTGTATTACTCCTGACCAAAATGTTTTGTTGAATATCTCTCCTAATAAATGATTAATTTCTTCCATGAAGCCATTTTGATAATCTGGAATATGTTTCATCATGTCCTGGGGATTTATTTAGCTGTAGTTTGGGTGTTTACATCAGAAGGTAGAGTGGAATAATTTGCATAAGACTAAGTAGGTAAAAGGATACAGAGAAATGATAATTATGAAGAGAAGATAAATAGTAGGCAGTATGACAGAACCGTGAGGGAAATAGAATTACTGTTACTAAATAGAATTACCTTCCTTCTAGAGTAGGATTCTGCAATAAGTTGTAGGTGATGCAACTGTTTCCACTACTGGTGCAGAAATGTTCCTTAACTCTGAGGTTAGCAGCCATCAAAGTCTGGGACTCTCATAGATATTAGTGACAGGGACTGTGGTAGTAACAAATCCTTTGATGTTATGAAGACCATAAGGATTCAGGTAGGGAAAAGTTAACCAGTGTAGTCCTCTTAACCTCAACAATTGTAGTTTCATTTAAAGGTGCCATGTGATTCTACATTTGTTCCCTTTGTCCCCAGAAAGGACAACAGTAACATCCTACTCTAATTCCTTCCATCCTTAGGAAGGGCATTGTTAAACTTAATCAACCACCAAGTTGTATTAATTGTTACAAGTTTCAAGTGGTTAGATGCATCGTTCTGTGCCATATCCCTTAGACTGGCCTTCTTGTCTCCAACATCCTCATCTGTCTGCATATAATGTTTCCATCAAAGCCTTCTTAAAAATGCTGAAGCTAGGTAGTTTGCCTTTCTGTCCCTCAGTTTAGTCCACTTTGTTTTCTGGAAGTGAAAACTTAATACTATGTTTAATTGGCCTCTTTTAGTGTTAGCAGGACCTACCAGGTGTTCTTTTTAAAGCGTGTAGGCTCTCTAAGAATGGACAGACCCTATACTGTGTTGACTTTGTATGGAATGGGGGGAAACTTAAGTCAACCCTCTTAATATCTTAAGATATGGTAGTCCTGCCCCCATGCTTGATGTGTAAGTGGATCCTTGGCCTTGTCTCCTGTTTTTATTGCTAGAATACAGATTCTGTCTTCTGGTTTTATCTGAGAAAGATGGTTTATAGCTATTGTACAGTCTTTTGAACATACTCCATGAAACTTAAGGCACCTGTATCTGGTCAGAGCATGGTAGATGGCTAAGATGATTCTGAAGAGAATGTGTCCTTCATATCATTTTTAGAAAGATTTCTCTGGATCTGTAGATATGTCTGCCCTTTGTGAATCATACTCCTCCCTAACCAACCTAAGAGAGCATTCTGTTAAACCAGAGTTCGTATAGAGAATTTTGGGGCAGATTTTAAAGCAGCTTTCAGCTTCATATAGGGAGACTTTAATGCAGTCTCTGTTATCTCAGCAAAAGTGCAGATGACAAGCTCTGGCTTGTTTAGATAAAGGAGCAAATTTAGAGTCATACTGCAATCCTTACCCTTGTGTAACTCCCATTTTTCCTCCTAAGGCTATTCAGAAGGTTCTTGGATTTAGCTGTTCTAGAACCTTAAGTGTGCAGAAAACCTTTATTAACCATCTCTTTGAAGGAAATTGAAGGGAGGAAATTGTGAGCAGAGGCTCTTTTACTTATAATCATAAAAGGAAGAGTTCTAGAGGGTTTTTGTGTTCCTTCTATACTTGTCAAGGAAGACCCTTAGTACACCTGAGTCTGAGTATACCAAAGGTAGAGGTTTCACTTCAAGGCCAAGATGGGTCCTTGGGCAAATTTCCTTTGAAGTACATTGTCCGAAAAAACATTGCTGCTAAAAAAGAATTGCCGGTCTCCCTCACAGTACCACAAAAATAAAATGTCCCATTTACATTTTAGTACTTTGTCATGTCTCCTTTGGCCTTAATAACTATATGCAGACATGTATGCATGGAATTGGTAAGGTTACTAAAGTGTTCTAGGACCATGTTTCAGATCTCCTATATGAAGCGAGGCACTGATGAGTTGTTATAGGAAGCAAGCTTGAATTTCTTCTGGTTCCAGCAGGTTCCAGCAGTTCTCAATAGTGTTAAAGTCTAAGTGTTTCGTAGGCCACTCCAGCAGCTGCATATTTTTACCTAGCAATCAATTCATCTCCTTTCTAGCCTTATGGCTGGGGACAGTATCATGCATAAAGTGATCCCGCCTGTGAAGCTCAGAAAAGGGAAGGAGTTGGTCCTTTAGCACCTTAGTGTACATTTATCCATTCGTCATGGTGTTTTTAGTTAAGACATTCCACCCACCTCACCCATTGCACTCCTAAAGCAACTCCAGATCATCTCATAATCTCGTTGTTCCACTATCTTCATTGTGAAATGAGTGTCATACTGGTTGGCATCCTTTGGCATACTTACCCTCCCTGGTCTTACTTCATTGTTGCTCACTCCAGTCCTTGTATTTCATTGCAAATGCAAGTTGTTTGCAGTTCATTTCCTTTGTTTGTAGGGGTTTGGCAGCTGACTTGCTGGAGGGAATGTGAAGATCCTTTTACAGGCAAAATTGAATGATTATCTGAGAAATATTTCCAAGAAATTTTAGTTAGCTTTCCTTGAGTTTGGCAGCAGAAATGTGGGTTTGCATGTAGATCTAGAACTCTTCCTTAACAGACCAGAGATAGGTTTTGGTGGTGGGATGACTTGGTCAGAGAGGCCATGAGCACTGGCAAACATCTGCCTGATCATGTGTTGTGATCACCCAGTGAGATTGGAAATTCCATAAATACCCACATTTTTGTGTTTCTTGGTGAGAATTTAGGCTTTATCTTACTTAGAAAGAAAATAGCCAACCACCTTTGAAGCACACATGGAAGTAATACAGCACCCATAAGCAAAAGTGATGTAGTGAATGATAAGACTATAATTATCTTCAAAAGTAGCTTAGACAAATATTTTACATTTTCAGGTATACTCTAAGAAAAACTCCAGAAATAACTGTATTAATGACAACAGTAATGGGGACACTAGAAGGCTAATGTGCAGCAGCGGGGAGTCAATAATGGCTTAAAAAACTGCTGAGCGGAAGTTCATTTTCTTTTCAACTTTTTTTTCCTACCAGACAACCAAGTTGTAGGCCAATCAGGCCTCCTGTTGTC
>JAUUDZ010432615.1:0-13596 GCA_032361705.1 Panulirus versicolor
ATAAAATGAGATTGTTTTTATATATATATATATATATATATATATATATATATATATATATATATATATATATACTACAACGTTTCATCAATACTTCAGACTTCAAAACCTGAAAATTACATAGATTTTTAAGTTATTTAATTGTCTTTTATAAATAATTAATAAAAAAATGGCCCCATGCAACAAAAACAAATATTTAATCAATTACAATAGCAGTGAATGATCGACTTCTCGTTACCAGTTTACTGTTATCTACTACCACCACTGGCTGTTGCTTGCTCAGCACCACCACAGCCAACATTCCATCCTACTTATGAAAGAATATGTTTCAATGACAAAACTTTACAAAATCTTCTTACTATTACAGCACTGTAATCATCATACATTCCATGATTTATGTATCTTATGCTGGTTTTAATGCCCCTTTCGTAAATGGTTTCTGATAAAACAGCCAATCAAGAAACATGTAGACTAGCAGATCCTAGCCGCTCATCACTCATGGTTCTCATAAAATAAAATGCTACAAAAAAGAATAAAACTGCAGACACAATGAGCAATGTTGAGTTCTAACCTACATCTAGGGAGTTTAAACTCATGTCGTTTTCAAAAATGTTCACTATGAAATTAACATACAATGTAATGCATTATGTATTAGTGAAACAATATCAAACTTTCGTGGAACAGGATATCCTTGAACTGTATTTCTCAAAACACCATACAGTTTACTAGTAATCCATCAGCAACACATACTGTCTTTTTCTGGTCTCATTAACTGGAAACATGGAAGAAAACTGTATTTGGAAAACTTTCTTCCTCATAGGAAACTTGAACAATGCTTATGTATGTTAGTGCTAAAATCCATATTTCACAGGAAATTTATGTTCAGTTTTTGTTGTACAGAACCTGTTATCAGTTACAAATTCAAAAATTTGGAAATTTTGATAACACTGTCGCTAGAATTCGACATCAGTCAAATCACACCAGTTATTTCCTCTAACAGGAAATCATTTAACTACTACTTTCTCTTCTTGTTTTGGGGTCCACCACCTCTTCCTTGGTTTCCTGATTTTCTTTTCTTTCCAGAACTTGAACGAAGTTTGGATCGAGCTTCCTTAATTAGCTTTAACTGTTCTTCCTCCTCTTCTCCCTCAACCAAGCGGAATTTAGCTTCCATATCCTTAACCTAGAAAAAAAATAATAATTTGTTACAATTAACTTAAAAAGTGTGAAGAAAAATACTTTTTTTTGGGAATGAAACAAAGTAAATCCTGATTTTTATTTTTCTATCTTAATGTCCTATGAATAAAGAAAAATGTTTTAACAAGACCTAAAAACACCAAATTCTTAGTTTAAAGCATGCTTTATTTAGTATGCATCCTTTACAAGAATCAAATGTTGGTATACTAAGAGTTCATGGCATGCAAAAAAGTGGACAATGAAATGAAGACTGTCTGCCTATTTTGGAATAATTTTCTTATATTCTCAAAGTAAAGGTACCACCAGCGAATGAATGAACTGCAAAGGTGACAACGGCATAAAGTACTGTAATGTAATCTTTTTTTCACATGGGATAACAATTTCCTGTATTAGTGAGGCAGCAGTAGGAACAGACAGAGAAAGGCTGCATTCACTCACATACTTTAGATCAAAAGAGAGTCACATCTGCATCACAGAAAGTTTTCATCGGCACACTTCCCAATTAGCTATTTGAACATTTTGAGCACAATATTGAAAAGCATCCTCTGAAAACTGTTAAACAAAATTATCCAAGAAATCCATATCTGCATTAAAATGATCAAAGTAGATAGACATGATCTACGAAACCTGGGTAATGATGATCAAACAATACATACCTGAGTATGATTTTTTAAGTCTGAATATTAACCAAGGTACTTAGGGTTCAAATTGATAATCATTTTCCCATACAAATCACAAATGCATTAGCCCTTTTTTTCCTCATTTCAGAACCTAGCCCGACAACATCAGGAATTTAAGTCTTAAAGGAAAAAACCTCATTTTGCTCCTAATCCTACCTTTTAAAAAAGAAAATACATAAAGGGAACATTTCCAGCTCCACACCTTCATCCACTTAGTTACCTTCTATGAAATACAGAGGATTAGTGGATAGCATTCTTAATCTCGTATCTCGATGGATTCATCTATCTATTTATCTATAAGTATCCCAGTACCAAGCACTAAGAACATGTTCTGGTTTACCCAGGATCTCTATTTCTAGCTGCAAAAAAAATGGGAACTCCTCTGCAGAGAAGGTTTAGACAAAACTGTAATCCTAATGATGGAACCATGCCAAAGGTGATTTTTTCACTCATGGAGTAACCTCAAGCAGGAACAGTCTGGTAACACCTATCCACATGGAAAAAATAAAGAAATGCTCTATTATACCTTTAACTTTCCATCCATTTTCTCCATGACTTCTTGATTGAAATATTCTTCTCTGAAGCGCAGATAGCCCTCTGTCATCCCTCGGCTGAAGCCAACCCATGCACACTGGTCAGCAAGCTCACCCAACGCCTCTTTAATATCTTCTCTTGTCACTTCCGATCCTTCTTTCAATCCAGAAAAATGGATGAATGTGCCCCTAGGAAGTGTAACATCTGGTGTATCCTGCCAAAGAGCAAAAAATAAAATAAAAAAATGCAACAAATCAATGCACCAAAACTTGAGTTCCCTATCCACAACCAAGCCCCACAGACCTTTCCATGGTATACCCCGGATGCTTCACATGCCCTGGTCAACCCTGGTATACCATATCCTTTCTATTTACTCTATCCCATGCATGTATCTCATCCTCCTGCATGTTCAGGCCCTAATCCCTCAAAATCTTTTTCACTACTTCCTTCCATTTCCAATCTGGTCTCCCCAGTCTCCTTGTTCCCTCTACTTCTGACAAATATATCTTCTTTGTCAACCTTTCCTAATTCATTCTCTCTATATTTTCAAACTATTTCAGCACACCCTCTTCTGCTACTTCAACTACACTCTTTTCCATACCACAGATCTCTCTTACCCTTTCATTACTTATTTGATCAAATCAACTCATCACAAATTGTCATTTAAACATTTCATTTGCAACACAACCACCATCCTCCACACAGCCTTATCTATAGCCCATTCCTCGCATCCAAATAATATAGTTGGGACTATCTATCCTTCAACCATACCCATTTTTGCCCTCCCAGATAATGTTCTTTTTTTCCACACATTCTTCACTGGTCCCAGAACCTTTGCCCTCCCAGATAATGCTTTCTTTTTCCACATTCTTCACTGGTCCCAAAACCTTTGCCCTCTCCCCCACCCTATGACTCATTTCTGCTTCCATGGTTCCATTTGCTGCCATGTACACTCCCAGATATCTAAAACACTTCTCTTCCTCCATCCTTCCATAGGTATTAGTTTTAATAGCCCAGCCTGAGTTCAGTCACAACAACAATGTGCCTACTGATCCTTTTTGAGGAGCCAAATACATAAAAATATTTCTGCATATCAAAAAGAAAAATACATAAGCTACTGCCAATTTTCCATTTCTCTGAAGTGAAAAACCATTGTGGAAGTTCAATAAAAAAAAGTTTTCTTATAGTGGGCATGCATTATGATTTGTAATACTACCAACCTCTGCTGGTTTATCATCATCTTGCTCTTCTTTCTTCTTCCTTGCCTCTTTCCTAGCTCTGCGTTCATCTATCTCTTTCTTTTTTTCTTCCATATAATCTTCATACCATTTACGAATCAAGTATGTACCTTTATACTTAACCTCAGTTAAATCTTTAAATTCTGTTGCCTTCTCTACTGTTGGAAATACCACTAAAACCGAGCCTTTGAAGCCTTGTTTGTCTTCTCCCTTGTTAAAGAAGTGACGCATCTGAAGATAAAACAAAAAATTATACTACCAAACACAGCATCACTAATAAGACAGTTTCAGCATAATTACAATTGAGTAAATTAACAGTTTATTTCATTACAATCTAGAGACCAATTTTTATCTAAATTTTCTGGTAAATGATTAAGAAAATACTCTCAATTTCCTGAATCAGATGACTACATAGCATATAAGTAAGCAGCTGAGAGTTAAGAAATAAACAAGCACAGCACTGTTGCGGGATAGATTTTCAGAGCATTCCCAAGCTCCTGAAAAAAGTGACCACAGTAAAGAAGAAGGCAGCCAAGAGAACACAGTAAACAAGTTGGCACTGCCAAGGTCTCTTGGTCCATCTGTCTATCTATTTACATCTCTGATGCCTGTTCCCTCCAGGAACTCCAAAGGGGTGGCCATGGCATGAATATCCATGACTGGTGAACTCCAGTACCAATTCGTAGCCTTTGGTGCCTCATCTTTACCAGGCTACTGGCAGAGAGCAACTCAAGTGCAGTGCTTCCAGAGTCTCCAACCGACTACTTCAACCTAATGTTCCAACCTACTATACGTGTCAGAAATGAACTGCATCAAGATAATCAATAGTGTCAGGTGGGCCAAGTGAGTAAGGAATAATAGCTTAAAAGAAAGGCATGGCAGTAAGTACAATGTGCCTGGGACAGCTGACGATGATATGCTGAAAAGAAGCATTCAATGGAGAGGCAAATATGGGAAATTTAAAGGAGCTGCATGTCACAAGTGTAGGAAAAAAAAGGGGAAGGATGAAATAAAGTAACTGAAGGAAAGGAGTGAAGGAAGATGAGTGGTGTACAGTTGCTTGAGCAAATATAAGTGATGTGCTGGTTGAGAAAAGATATTTGTGAAAGACCACACAAGTATAATTCTCAAAGATGTTCACATTAAGGGAAGATACAAGGGAAAACATAGCAAACAATATTCACGATCACCAGATGATATAAATATCTGTGAACAAAGCAATCTGGAAAAGTAATCACAAAATAATGATGCACATTACGTAAACATACCCTCACAGTTTCATATGGTCCATACTGCTGAAAGTATTCAAGAAGATGATCTAATGTGAGTGAGCCATCCTTTGGGAAACCCTTGCAGTAAATAGTTCGCTTTACTGTCTCTAATTTTAGTTCATCGTTGAAGATAGGGAGGGGGTGAGATGGTGAGCGCCTGATTTTTTCACTGTTTTCATGAACCTGAAAAAAAGATATCATTTGTAAAAAAAGAAATCCTAATTTCACTTTCATTTCACAACACACACCAGCAAATAACATTCGATGAATGTTGATTGCACATATGAGAAACATTTCAAGTATTAAGGACAGAGGTGTTAACAAAAGTGTTAAGTTATATATGCTAGACCAATCTGTTTTCTGTGCAAATTGAAGTAGTCAAAGTTCCTATAGTAATGCGTAAGCACTTGTTCAATTTAGCAAACTGGATGCAAGCTGAAAATAAATGTGGATGAGGCAACACAATCATGAACTTCATCCACTTCATGTAAAGGGGAATGTGGTTAAAATAAATGAACAGAAAAGAATAAGCCTGCTTTGCAAAGTTGGCATGGCATATGTTATGAGCATTATTAACTGTGAGGATTAATGAGCCTCTTGATTTTATGAAAGGAAAAGAATGTGTTGGCCAGATTACTGCATTTAAGCAGAGTGAAAAGTTCTTAAGAAAAAATGGATAAATCATTAACAGCTTCAAAAAAGGCATTCGATTAAGGTAACAGAAAGACAATACCAATACAATATTCTACTAAATGTATGGGGGAGTTGTGACTGAGAAGGTGACGACAACATGTAAAGAGTACCAGACTGAGGAAGAACAACGTGGTTTCAAGACTGGCAAAGGATTCATGGATCAGGTGTTTGCTTTGATGAATGTATGTGAAATACTTAAAAGAGAAAATGAAGGATCTGTGTGTAAGTTATGGATCTGAAGCAAGCATATGATAAGGTTGACAGAAATGCCTTGAGGAAGGTTTTATGAATATATGTTATGGAAACCTATAAGAAGCAGTGAATGGTTTTTATCAAAAACGTATGGCATGAAAACAAGAAGGATGACATGAGAATGAGTGGTTCCACGTGAAGGTTAATTTACTCCTTCCTTGTTCCTTCTTTTGGTAATTAATACAGGAGAGAAGGATTTCCAGATCCCTTGCTCCTATAAATTCGATCTACTGGGTAAAACATAATTTCAGCAAGTTCTGCATCAACTTAAAGTCAGCATCATCAAAATGTAATATCATACTCAAGTACAGTGTTCTCCCAAATTAACCTTCAGTGCTATCACACCACTTCTACATCATCTGATAATAATGCAAGTTCCACTTATAAAGAAAAGTACATCCTTACCTCAATAAAACCATTAGCAGAATTTTTTAGAGCAGTAGCAATTACTTCTTTATCTGTAGTTATCGCTGCTAAGCGTTTGAACTTGGTCATAGTGTCTAGAGTTATCCAGCCATCATCATTCTTTATCTGTAAACAACAATTAGACCAAGCTTAGTCGATCACATACTAAAAGACAAAACATTATAATTTAGATTCAGTGACAATCTCTGACAAAAGCTCTACCAAAATCTGGATGACGACACTGCTGTTCAAAGCAAAACATTTGCTGAAGTGTGTCGAGTCTTTTCATGTAAAAATACTACAACATGTAATGCCTTGCTGTGTGTGGAGAAAATCACTTTCCACCAACAATGCTTTCAAAAAATGTCAAATACACAAAGCAAATGAAACTATACTGCAATAACTTTCATTCACATGCAACTGTATCAAAATGCATTCAAAATATACAGTTTCACTTAAACAGAAACTCCTGAATGTTTGCAAATTAGGTCATGCAAATGAAAATAATCAACCAAAGAAACTGTATACTTCATTTTCCGTTTACTCTTTTATTTTCATACCTGATTGCTGTTTCCCATATTAGCAAGGCAGTGTCAGGAACAAACAAACCGAGGCCACATTTGCTCACATCCATTCTCTTGCTGTCAGGAGCAATTCATGGACACTCTTTCATCCCATCTACCATTCATCCCCTTTTTCAGCTTTTACATCTTTTTCTTCACCTACTGCAGCTTCTTTCACTCCTCCCAATTACTCATATGCATTCCCACCATGTATCACCTATAGGCCCCTTATTCTTTTTAACTAGTGATTCAACTTCATCATTCCATCAATCACTACCTTTTCCAATATGTTCACCTTCCAACCAGCACAATCATCACCTGCACAGGTAAATCACAAACGGCAACCAACATCACATGATGTTTTCTTAAAGGATGAGATATATTCATACAATGTTTAAAATTTTCCCCCCATCTGTTTATAATACCATCTTATTTATAGTGACATTAATAGCCTACAGAGCTTTCTTCTGTTGTAGAGCAAACATGGAAAAAATGCTGCACTCCTCAGTACTCATACTATGGCTGATGCATGTTCCATGACATCTCAGGTCAGACATCCACTGCCTCACCCAAATATATTACAAGCATTAGATACCAGAGGTAAGGAGGTCCACTTACCATCAGACCTATTAGCTGGTGGAGAATGGGTAAAAGAAAACCAGGTGAGATATGAAGAAACAAGAGACTCAAGAGAGAAATCTATGTGGGAGCAAGAAGGGTGGTAGCAAGCACAGAGGTTTGCCAATCACATCACCCATGTGCCTGGAACAAATTTTATGCTAAGTGTGCCTAATCTTCAAGAATGTTATCCCAGGGTGATGGAGAACTTTGGGACAATTGTGACTTCAACTTTGACACAGCATGCGTTTTTCTATATAATGAAATGCAGTGCACTACAGTACCATACCACCAATGAAGCTAGCATGAGTCCCTAACACTATTCTAAACTAAATACACTATTTGAGGAAAAGGATGAAAATGTAAAACTGAGAAATAAAGAGAAAACGGTGACAAAAATAATTACGCAATAGCAAGAGAAAGGGAAAAGGGAACAGGTTAAAACAGAAAAAGAATAACATTTACCTCTTCCTGCATAAACTTGTCTCTTGGCAGATTGTAGTCACCAAAGTAGTACTCAACCTGCCGTATAATCTTGGCATCAATACCCTGAGTCTCATCTGCCTCAGACGTTTTGCCGTTGGTGGTTGCCTCTCCCTCAGTCATGGCTATGGTGTATGCCCTGGTTTTGGCAAATTCTGCCAACAAATTTTTTGTGTTAGAAATCATCTAAATTTTAATCCTTGGATAAGTTGGGTATATGAAAACTAGCATAAACTGAAACCATCATCCTACACAATGAAAAACTTTTCTTATAACTAGCCTGCCATCAATATGGACACCTTATGGGCCACATGCATAGTGAGAAAGTGTGTGGTTTTAGAATTATCTTTAACATCCGAAGAAGGTGTTTAAGATTCTTTGGTTGGTGGATGGCGCTCACTCCGATGGCCTTCATGACCCTGGCAGTTGATAGGCCTAAAGCCCAAACAACCAAGGACAACTGTTTACCAGTGGAGCATGTCAAATATGTCTGACAAATTTCTATACTTACCTTATAATTTCTTTCATCTCTTAAGCATACACTTCCTTTGAATATGATAATTATACAACCTCAGAAGAACCCCTACATTCTTACTACATTTTTTTCATAATCAGCTTACAGTAAGAAAATAATGCAAACTGTGCAAATATAAATCAAGGTAAAAATCAGCTGATAAGTTTAACGTGAGGTCTTCAAAGGTTCTGTTGATATACAGACATATTTCATTTACTTTCAAGCTGATCAACCTAACATTTTCCTTGATCTTTGGGACCAATGGGAATCTTTCTTGTTCATGTTTTCTTTGATGGATTTTGATGACAATGGGTTCAGACAAATTCCATATACTTTGTAGATTATTTAAGATGGTTTAATCCCAAAATTTCCCCCTACTTCACAGCCTTTCTCACTTTGTTGCGACTTCACCTTAGTGCAGTAGGAGGAGCTACAGACTGAAAACCATTCTCTGTATCAAGTGATACAGAGCACAGATCCCACTGGTAACATTTTCATCAATATCCAACAAGAACTGTGACCATTTTCTGATAGATAAATTAGCAAATTATATAAAAAATAAAACTGTAACATAAACATAAATTTCATGATAAAATTTAAGCGCAGCAGTAAACTAACTTTAAGAAATGGCAATTTACCATATGATCCCAGTGCTTTACATAAGTCGCTCTGATTACAACAAAACTCACGGGGCACGACTTGGTTCAAGTTATTTTACAAAAAATATCAAATAAGGTTACAATGGTATACCCAGAAAAATATTAAGTAAAAAGATTTATCTAAATTTGAATCATCTAGCTGGAAGAAAGAAGTCTTGCTCAGAAAACGTGATATGTAAATATGTGGATGACAGTACGATTCCTCACAGAGTAAAATAATATGTCTTTTATCTCCCCAGCTAACAAGTGAGGTTTATATAAGTTGTCTTAGTATTCCATTGAAGTAATACTTATACTGCTTTATCCTAAATATTTCCTAATAAACACATGGTTACTGTAATGACCTTACTGATTACCAATCAATTATAAATAAGGCTTTAAATCTACCTCCGCAGGTCTGGTTGTAACAACTGCTATAGTACAGTACTCACACCTGCTATATTACAGTACTTAAACCTGCCATATTACAGTACTTAAACCATAAGGAGCCATTTCCCAACGCTAATATCGATGCGTAGCTCAACTGAACTTGTACCAATTTCATTAATATTCCTCTCGATCCTACACTACTACATACACTACTACAGGGATATTTTGTCGACCATAATGTAATGTAACAGTTGTGCATTTCTTAGCATTAATAATTAATTTTCCATAGGAAATGTTGACAATTCCAGTAACAGATGTTAATAAACTAAATAAAATGTGAAATTATCATTTTGGAGCACCGGTGCCGACTAGTCGGCAAAATAACTATAAAGCCAAAAAAAGGAGCGAGATTCTTAACCTATGGCTATTAAAACTATGAAACAATTCCTGTAACAATGTTGGAGAAAGTGTTGCTCCAAAGTACATATATGCCTCACTATGTTCCTTTGCCAAACTATTTCTATAACAACATCAAAATATAACTTATGTTTCATGACTGTCTCCCCAGTATAGCAGCGTCCAGCTACCACAAGCCAGCACCACCTCGTCTCTGGACATATACAGGTTCACAACCACTTAACACCGTCCACCACACTCGTATATCTCCCCACACAATATTGCACAACACCTTGCAATAACCCTTGCAATGAACACCTTCCCTTACATGAGTAACACAGGTTTCACGTGGTTCAAGCTGCAGTATCAGCACCTGCGTGGGTTGGGTCCCTCATCAGCGTGAGTGTAGAGAAAACGGCCTCAAGGTTTCTATATTCTTCACATGGACTAAGCTCCACTACGGTCATATATGTGGTTATATCTTTTATAATTATTTCTGTCATTAATACATATTTAGATGACGTGTTTTTGGATATTCTACCTTAGCCGTATTATAATATAAGGTCGTTTTGCAGGCACAATGGGTGGAATTACGACGGCGGATGAGCGACTCCTCACATGAAACCAGCCACTAACCACCCCAGTCAGTATGAATTTTGGGTGCACCTCCAACAGTAATTTGATTTCAATTTGAAAATACCGAGATAATATTTCCCCTTTAAAAAATGATATCTAAGAAGTAGGGTATCATACTTCTGCTTCTTGTGAAAAATATCGATTATATACATCTTTGATATCTTATAGCTACCGGTAATTATTATTCTTTTGAGTAATTTTCAATTTAGATTTATTTTGTGATACATTCGAAATGCGACGTCCAATGTTTATGAGTAATGTCACACAAGGATTGGTTTCCAAATGTGATACAATCATTACATAGAGTAAAGGACTCCATTTCTTACCCAAGTATTTATGTTCATTTACCTCATTATTGACTATTTATTACAAATGACCTTAAATACAGGAATAAACATAATTATCTGAGCGACATGGGACCTGATGTGGCAATATTCTATGATTCTCATTCGGGAGTTCTAATGTAACATATTCCAGGAGATTTTTGATTTATGTAACATTTGTCATTATAAATGGTGTCGCAAAAGCTTCATTTCACTGCAAAGGCCAAAGGATATAAGAGCAGAGTTTCCATTGAAGTAGATTAAATGTTGTGTGTACAATTCATATGCCTTTATCAGCGAAATGATAAGAGCTTTACGTACAGGTATTTATGTAATTGATAAAAGGCAACGAAAAACGGAAGATGAGTAATGTGTACATTATGATAAATATGAATCTACAAATTTGTATAATCGAATATCCGATGCAAATTCGTGATATCATCCTTCCATTTTGTGTACAAGATGAATTAAATTTATAACATTAAAGTTACTTAAATCCTATTCATCATTTGCATTAGAACGTTAAACTATATATATTTCAGACAACGAGTATCCGGATGCCTTATGTGAACGTTCTTGACAATGCAAAACAAAACATTTTAGTTAATGATACAAATAACTATAGATATTGCTACATAAGATATAAATCGTATTAAAGATGAATTTCATATCTATTGATTTAATTATATAGTTGATGTAAGATTATTAATAACATAATGGATGATGATAGGAGAAAATTTATTTCCTAAAAGAATTACATCCAAGGCAGTTGTTTACAAACCATAACAGCTGAGACTCGGAGAGACGAGGGTGAGAGTTCTCTACTGTTATTTCGTTTGGCTTCCTCTAATTCACATATAAGATACATATTATAGTTCTGTTGTAGCTCAGTTTATATACAAGTTTATATATTCTTAAGTTATATTATTTTCCTGGGTCGGTGATCACGATCATGATCACTGGTGACAATTTAGGACATTATCTTGTATATTTTGAGAGGAAGCTCGCCAGAGATGTGACTATTCCCGCAATCCATTTTTTATATTTGATGACGTTTTTGGTCATTTCTGGGATTCATAATTGATCATTCATTCATGAAATTGCATTTTGAAAACTTGCTGACGGAATGAAATTAGTTTTAGAGGTATAATATGTTCTACTCTTATTTAGAGTTTGCCTCCATTAAGCATGGGGTGCTGTACAGAGGCTATAATTAGTTTTCGTGTGTCAGTAGCTCTTTCATTCCATTCCTTCCGTGGTTATAGTCACCATAGTATGGAGTCTTGGTTATATATCCTGGTTTGTTCTTTGTCCACCTTTCAGCAAGCAAGAATGGAATGGAAAAGCCTTCCATCTCTCATTAATTCACCAGACATCATCTCTCTACAACCGTCTCTCTACAACCAACATTTGTGGAGACAATTAATTTCTACATCATTTTTCTTCTATGGCTTTTGATTATGATTTTCTCGTAAAATCTGTATAATTCCTAAATTCGAATATTACTTTGTATCGAAGATTATCAGCTTTCTCTATTCTACCATTATTATTATTATTATTATTATTATTATTATTATTATTATTATTATTGTTGTTGTTGTTGTTATTATTACTGCAACTTGGTTTCTGGATGTATTAGATTTGTTCTCTTCCAGAACTAAGGCGGAGTGGTGGAAGAACTTCCGTATTGCACCATGTCCCAACAAGTACAGCAGGTGGTTCAGGGCCAGGTGGTACAAGGCCAGATGGTTCAAGTACAGGGCCAAGTTGTGTCGGGTACACAAGTCGTCAACAGCGCAGGTAAGTCCAGTTGATGAGTTGTCGAGTCCAGATTTTGCAGTTATAAACTTTAATGCTCTAGAATGGTCTAGAATGATAGTACTAATTACTGGTACTTTGGTCACAGGTCAGGTGGTAATGTCAACAACTGCTGGCCTAACAGGCATTAGTGGTCAACAGTTGGTGACACAGTTGGTGCCGGGCCAGACTATGCAAGGGCAGGTGGTGCATCAAGCAACTGCTCCCATAGGTGTCTCTACAACTCTTGCATCTGGCCTTTCTCAAGGACAGGTGAGTATAAGGGGAAGTAGTTTCGTGATGGCTAATGCACTGCCTTCCCTGGGGATAGGAGAGAAAGAATACATTACCTTCTGTGTATCTTAAAAGGCAACGAGGGGGAATCTTCCCATATAACTTTCCCAACAAAGGATCGGAGGAAGGAGCCCATCAAGAACTTTCCTATTTAAGGCTCATTCAGCTGTTCTTGATGCTGTCTCGCTTATGTGGGAATTAGTAAATACATACGAGAGGTAATGTATATACATTTCCTGCATGAGCGAGTTGGCATCAAGAATAAATTATTGAGCCTTAGAGGGAAAATTCCTCTCTTGGTTCCTTGCTCTTTCCTTCTTTTGGAACGTAATGCAGGAAAAGAGGCGGTATATAAAATTTTTGCTCTCATTTACAAAAGCTGTGAATGGTGATGATAACCTCACTTATGAATTACTTCAGTGTACATTATGCAAAATTAAGAACTGTTTATTGTAGTATTGATTCCCATGTATCAACACTATTACTCAATAATTATGTTTGTTGTTTATGTTTCATTGAAAATATTCATTGTAATGATTATATCCAAACTAAAGTTTGTGGCAGTCTAATTACATTGTAATTATATACCGAATAATCTTTAGGGTTCTGTGACTGGCTTGATTATCTAAATACTGAAAGTATTATCAGCTCTATTTAAGGAAGCCAAGATGTTT
>JAUUDZ010432626.1:0-13595 GCA_032361705.1 Panulirus versicolor
GTTGGTTGATTATGAGGATAGTGTCAACTACAACTCAGGAGTGGAATGTTAGTACTACCAGGTGATTGATGGTGAGGATAGTGCTAAGTAAAACTCAGGAGTGGAGTGTAAGTACCACCAGCTGATTGATTGAGAGAATAATGCCAAATACAACTTAGGAGAGGATTGTAAGTAGCACCAGCTGGTTGATGGTAAAGATAGTGACAACTACAACTCAGGAGTTGATTGTGAGTACCACCAGCTGGTTGATGGTATTGATAGTGCGAAATACAACTCAGGAGTGGAGTGTGAGTACCACCAGCTGGTTGATGGTGAGGATAGGTCCAACTACATCTAAGGATTGGAGTGTGAGTACCACTAACAGGTTGATAGTGAGGATAGTGTCAACTACAACTCAGGAGTGGAGTGTTAGTACCACCGGCTTGTTGATGGTGAGGAGAGTGCCAACTAAAATCAGGAGTGGAGTATGAGTACCACTATCCGGTTGATTGTAAGGATAGTGGCAACTACAACTCAGGAGTGGAGTGTGAATACTACCAACTGGTTGTTGGTGAGCATAGTGCCAACTACACTTCAGGAGTGGAGTGTAAGTACCACCAGCTGGTTGATCGTGAGGATAGTGCCAAGTACAACTCAAGAGTGGATTGTAAGTAGCACCAGCTGGTTGATGGTAGAGATAGTGCCAACTACAACGCAGAAGTGGAGTGTTAGTACCACTATCTGGTTGATGGTGAGGACATTCCCGTCTACAACTCAGGAGTGGAGTGTGAGTACCACCAGATGGTTGTTCGTAAGGATAGTGCGAAAGACAACTCAGGAGTGGAAGTAAGTACCACCAGCTGGTTATTGAAGAGGATAGTGCCAACTACAATTCAAGAGAGGAGTGTTAGTACCACTAGCTGGTTGAGAGTGAGTATAGTGCCAACTACAACTCAAAAGTGGAGTGTGAGTACCAACGGCTCGTTGATGGTAAGCATAGTGCCAACTACAAGTTTGGAGTTGAGTTTGAACGCCACCAGCTGGTTGATGGTGAGGATAGTTTCAACTACAACTCAGGAGTGGAGGGTGAGTACCAGCAGCTGGTTTGTTGTGAGGAAAGTGCAACTACAATCCAGGAGTGGAGTGTGAGTACCACCAGCTGGTTGATGGTAAGGATAGTGCCAACTACAACTCTGGAGTGCAGTGTGAGTACCACCAGCTTGTTGATAGTGATGATAGTGGCAACTACAATTCAGGAGTGGAGTGTGAGTGCTACCAGCTAGTTCATGGTAAGGATCGTGGCAAGTACAACTCACGAGTGGAGTGCGAATACCACCAGTTGGTTGATAGTAAGGATATTGCCAACTACAACTCAGGAGTGGAGTGTGAGCACCACCAGCTTTTTGATGGTAGAGATAGTGAAATATACAACTCAGGAGTGAAGTGTGAGTATCGCAAGCTGGTTGATGGTGAGGATAGTGCCAACTACAACTCAGGACTGGAGCCTGAGGACCACTAGCTGGGTGATGGTGAGGATAGTGACAATTACAACTCAGGAGTGGAGTGTGAGTACCCCAAACTTGTTGATGGTAAGGATAGTGCAAACTACAACTCAGGACTGTAGTGTGAGTACCGCAAGCTCGTTGACGGTGAGGATAGTGCTAACTACCACTGGAATCTAAGTACCGTATGGTAAGGATAGCGCCAATTATAACTCTGGAGCGGTTTCTGAGAACCACTAGCTGGTTTATGGTTAGGATAATGCGAACTACAACTTAGGTGTGGAGTGTGAGTACCAACAGCTGGTTCATGGTGAGGATAGTGGCGACTACAACTCAGAAGTGGAAATTGAGTACCACCAGCTGGATGATGGAGGGGATAGTGCGAAATACAACTTAGGAGTGGCGTGTGTGTACCACCAGCTGGTTGAAGATAAGGATAGCGCCAACTGCAACTCATGAGTGGTGTTAGTACGAACAGGTGGTTCATGTTGAGGATATTGCCAATTACAAGTCAGAATTTAAGTGTGAGTATCACCAGCTGGATGATGGTGAGGATAGTGCCAATTACAAATCAGGAGTGGAGTGTGAGTACCAACAGCTGGTTGATGGTGAGAATAGTGACAACCAGAACTCAAGAGTGGAGAGTGAGTACATCCAGCAGGTTCATGGTGAGGATAGTGAGAAATACATCTCATGAGTGGAGTGTTAGTACTACCAGCTGGTTGAAGGTGAGGATAGTGCCAACTATAACTCAGGAGTGGAGTGTGAGAACCACAAGCTTTTTGATGGTGATGATAGTGCCAACACCAAATCAGAAGTGGAGTATGAGTACCACCAGCTAGTTGATGGTAAGAATATTGCCATCTACAACTCAGGAGTGGAGTGCGAATGCCGCCAGCTGGTTGATGGTGAGGATAGTGCCAATTACAACTCTGGAGTGGAGTCTGAGAACCACCAGCTGGTTGAAGGTTAGGATAATGAGAATTACAACTCATGAGTTGAGAGTGAGTACCACCAGATGGTTGATGGTGAGGATAATGCCAACTGCAACTCAGAAGTGGAGTATGAGTACTACATTCTGGTTGATGGTGAAGATAGGTCGAATAACAACTTAGGAGAGGAGTGTGTTTACCAACAGCTGGTTCATGGAAAGGATAGTGCCAATGCAACTCATGAGTGGAGTGTGAGTACCACTAGCTGGTTCTTGGTGAGGATAGTGCCAACTAGAACGCAGGAGCACAGTGTGAATTCCACCAGCTGATTGATGTTAAGGATACTCCCAAATACAACTTTGAAGTGGTTCTGATTAACACCAGATGGTTGATGGTTAGGATACTGCCCACTACAACTCAGAAGTGGTGTGTGAGAACCACTAGCTTGTTGATGGTGAGGATAGTGCCATCTACATCTAAGAAGTGGAGTTTGAGTACCACCAGCAGGATTATGGTGAGGATACTGCGATCTACAACTCAGGATTGGAGTGTGAGTAGCTCCAGCTGGTTGGTGATGAGGATAGTGCCAACTACAACTCAGGGGTGGAGTGAAAGTACCACCAGATGGTTGTTGGTGAGGATAAAGACAACTACAACCTAGGCGTGGCGTTTGAGTTCCACCAGCTGGGTGATGGTAAGGATAGTGCCAACTACAACTCAGGAGAGGAATGTGAGCACCACCAGCTGCTTGATGGTAAGAATAGTGCCAACCACAACTCAGGAGTGGAGTGAGACGACCACCAGCTGGTTGATGGAGAGGATAGTGCCAACTACAAATCAGGAGTGGAGTGTGAGTAACAACTGTTATTTGATGGTAAAGATAGTCCCAGCTACAACTCAGTAGTGGAGTGTGAGTACCGAAAGCTCGTTGATGGTGGGGATAGTTCCAACTACAACTCAGGAATAAAGTCTGAGTACCACTGGCAGGTTGATGGTAAGGATGGTGCCAACTACACTTCTGGAGTAGAGTCTGAGTACCACCAGTTGGGTGATGATTAGGATAATGCCAACTACAACTCAGGAGTGGAGTGTGAGTACCGGAAGCTGGTTTATGGTGAGGATAGTGCCAACTACAACTCAGGACTGGAGTCTGAGAACCACTAGCTGGTTAATGGCGAGGATAGTGCCAAGTAGAACTCATGAGTGGAGTGTGAATACCAACATCTAGTTGATGGTAAGGATAGTGCCAACTACAACTGTGGAGTGGAGTCTGAGTACCGACAACTGGTTGATAATTAGGATAGTGCCAACTACAACCCAGGAGTGGATTGTGAGTACCACCAGCTGGTTGTTGGTGAAGATAGTGCCAACTACAACTCAGGAGTGGAGTGTGAGTACCACCAGCTTGTTTAGGGTAAGGATAGTGCCAACTGCAGCTCAGGAATGGAGTGTGAGTACCACCAGGAAGATAATAGTAAGGATAGTGCCAAATACAACACAGAAATGGAATGTGAGTATCACCAGCTGGTTGATGGTGAGGATAGTGCCAATTACAACCTAGGAGTGGAGTGTGAGTACCACCAGCTGGTTGATGGTAAGGATAGTGCCAAGTACAGCTCTTGAGTGGAGTGTGAGTACCGCAAGCTGGTTGATGGTGAGGATAGTGCCAACTACAACTCAAGACTTGAGTCTAAGTATTACTAGCTGTTTGATTGTAAAGATAGTCCCAACTACAGCTCAGGAGTTGAGTGTGAGTACCGGAAACTCCTTGATGGTGAGGATAGTGACAACTACCACTCAGGATTGGAGTCTGAGTACCACTAGCTGGTTTATGGTAAGGATATTGCCAATTACAACTCAGGAGTGGAGTGTGAACATCACCAGCTGGTTGATGGTAAGAATAGTGCCAATTCAAATTCTGGAGTGGAGTCTGAGAACCACCAGCTGGTTGATGGTTAGGATAATGCGAACTACAACTCAGGAGTGGATTGTAAGTACCACCAGCTGGTTGATGCTTAGGATAGTGCCAACTACAACTCAGAAGTGGAATTTGAGTACCACCAGCCGGATGATGGTGAGGATAGTGCGAACTACAACTGAGGAGTGCAGTGTGTGTACCACCAGCTGGTTGATGGTAATGATAGCGCCAACTGCAACCCATGAGTGGTGTGTGAGTACCACCAGGTGGTTGATGGTGAGGATAGTGCCAACTACAAGTCAGAATTGAAGTGTGAGTACCACCAGCTGGATGATGGTGAATATAGTGGAAATTACAACTCAGGAGTGGAGTGTGAGTACCAACAGCTGGTTGATGGTAAAAATAGTGCCAACCAGGACTCAGGAGGGGAGTGTGATTAGCCAGCAAATTTATGGTGAGGATAGTGTCAAGTACATCTCATGAGTGGAGTGGTAGTACCACCAGCTGGTTGAAGGTGAGGATAGTGCCAACTAAATCAGGAGAGGAGTGTGAGAACCACAAGCTTTTTGATGGTGATGATAGTGCCAACAACAAATTAGAAGTGGAGTATAAGTACCACCAGCTCGTTTCTAATGAGAATAGTGCCATCTACAACTCAGGAGTAGAGTGTGAATGCCACCAGCTGGTTGATGATAAGGATACTACCAGTTACAACTCTGGAGTGGAGTCTTAGGAGCACCAGCTTGTTGTTGTTTAGGATAATGCGAACTACAACTCAGGAGTGGAGTGTGAGTACCACCAGCTGGTTGTGGGGTGAGGATAGTGCCAACTACAACTCAGAAGTGGAGAATGAGCACTATCTTCTGGATGATGGTGAGGATAGGTCGAATTACAACTCAGGATTGGAGTGTGGGTACCACCAACTGTTCATGGAAAGGACAGTGCCAACTGCAATTCATGAGTGGAGTGTGAGTACCACTAACTGGTTGAGGGTGAGGATAGTGCCAACTAGAACTAAGGATCGGAGTGTTAATACCACCAACTGGTTGATGTTAAGGATAATGCCAACTACAAATATGGATTGGAGTCTGATTAACACCAGCTGGTTGATGGTTAGGATAGTGCCAACTACAACTCAGGAGTGGAATATGAGAACCACCAGCTGGTTGGTGGTGAGGATAGTGCCAACTACAATTAAGAAGTGGAGTTTGAGTACCACAACCAGGATGGTAGTGAGGATAGTGCGAACTACAACTCAGGAGTGGATTATGAGTACCAACAGCTGCTTCGTGTTGAGGATAGTGCCAACTACAACTCAGGGGTGGAGTGAGATTACCACCATGTGGTTGATGGTGAGGATAGGGCCAACTACAACCTAGGCGTGGCGTGTGAGTTCCAGCAGCTGGTTGATGGTCAGGATAATGCCAACTACAAATCAGGAGTTGAGTGTGAGTACCAACAGCTGGTTGATGGTAATGATAGTGCCAATAACAGCTCAGGAGTGGAGGGAAACTGCCACCAACAAGTTGCTGGTGAGGATAGTGCCAACTACAACTCAGCAGTGGAGTGTGAGGAACACTAGCTGTTTGCTGGTAAACATAGTCCAAACTACAGCTCAGAAGTGGAGTGTGAGTACCGCAAGCTCGTTGATGGTGAGGATAGTGCCAACTACAACTCAGGACTGGAGTCAGAGTGCCACTAGCTGGTTGATGGTAAGGATAGTGCCAACTACACTTCTGCAGTGGAGTCTGAATACCAACAGCTGGGCGATGATCAGGATAATGCCAACTACAACTCAGGAGTGGATTGTGAGTCCCACAAGCTGGTTGATGGTGAGTATAATGTCAAGTACAACTCAGGACTGGAGTCTAACTACCACTACCTGGTTGATGGTTAGGATAGTGCCAAGTACAACTCAGGAGTGGAGTGTGAGTACCAACAGCTTGTTGATGGTAAGGATAATGCCAACTACAACTCTGGAGTGGAGTCTAAGTACCACCAGCTGGTTGATGATTAGGATAGTGCCAACTACGACTCAGGAGTGGAGTGTGAGTACCACCAGCTGGTTGATGGTGATGATAGTGCCAACTACAACTCAGAAGCGGAGTATGAGTACCACCTCCTGGATGATGTTGAGGATTCTGCGAATTACAACTTAGGAGTGGAGTGTGGGTACCGCCATCTGGTTCATGGAAAGGATAGTGCCAACTGCAGCTCATGAGTGGAGTGTGCGTACCACAAGGTGTTTGATGGTGAGGATAGTGTCAACTACAACTCAGAAGTGTAATATGAGTACCACCAGCTGCTTGATGGAGAGGATAGTGCCAACTACAACTCAGGAGGGGAATGTGAGTACCACCAGCTGGTTGATGGTGAGGATAGTGCCAACTACAACCCTGGAATGGCGTGTGAGTACCACAAGCTGGTTGATGGTAAGGATATTGCCAACTACAACTAAGGAGTGCAGTGTGAGTGCCACCAGCTGGTTGTTGGTTAGGATAGTGCCATTTACGCTAAAGAGTTAAGAGTGAGTACCAGCAGCTTGTTGAGGGTTATCATAGTGCCAAATACAACTCAGGAATGGAGTGTGAGTACCACCAGGTGGTTGATGGTAAGGATAGTGCCAACTACAACAGAGGAGTGTAGTGTGAATGCCACCAGCTGCTTCATGGTGAGGATAGTGATAATTACAACTTAAGAGTGGAGTGTAAGAGTCACCAGCTCGTTGATGGTAAGGATAGTGCCAACTACTACCCAGGAATGGCGTGTGAGTACCACGAGCTGGTTGATGGTAAGGATATTGCCAATTACAACTCAGGAGTGGAGTGTGAGTACCACCAGCAGGATAATGGTGAGGATATATCCAACTACAACACAGGAGTGGAGAGTGAGTACCACCAACATGTTGTTGGTAAGGATAGTGCCAACTACAACTCAGGAGTGGAGTTTGAGTACTACCAGCTGGTTGATGGTGAGGATAGTGCCAACTACACCTCAGAAGAGGAGTGTGACTACCACCAGCTGGTTGATGGTAAGGATAGTAACAATAACAACTCTTGAGTGTAGCGTGATTACCACCAACTGGTTGATAGTGTAAATAGTGCCACCTACATCTCAGAAGTGAAGTCTGAGTACTACCAGCTGGTTGATGGTAAGGATAGTGCCAATCACAACTTAGGAGTTGAGTATGAGTAACACCAGCTGGTTCATGATGAGGATAGTGCCAACTACAACTAAGGAGTGGAGTGTGAGTACCCCTAGCTGGATGATGGTGAAGACAGTGCCAAACACAAATCAGGGTTGGAGTATGAGTACCACCAGAATGTTGATGGTAAGGATAGTGGCAACTGCGAACTCAGGAGTCGAGTGTGAGTACCACCATCTGGTTCATGGTAACGAGAGTGCCAACTAACACTCAGGAGTGGAGTGTAAGTACCCCCAGCTGGATGATGGTAAGGATAATGCCATCTAAAACTCAGGAGTGAATAGTATTAACCAACAGGTGGTTGATGGCGAGGATAGTGCCAGCTACAACTCAGAAGTGTAGTGTGAGTACCACCAGCTTGTTGATGGTGACGATAGTACCAACTACAACTCAGAAGTGGAGGGAGGGTATCACCAGAGGGTTGATGGTAAGGATTCTGCCAACTTCAAGTCAGGATTGGAGTGCGAGTACCACGAGCTGGTAGATGATGAGGATAGTGCCTACTACAACTCAGAAGTGGAATGTGAGTGCCACCAGATGGTTGATACCATGGATAGTGCCAACTAAAACTCTGCAGTTGAGTGTGAGTCCCACTCGCTTTTTGTTCGTGATGATAGTGCCAAATGCAACTCTGGAGTGGAGTCTGAGTACCACCAGCTGGTTGATGGTTAGGATAGTGCCAAATACAACTAAAGACCGGAGTGTGAGTACCACCAGCTGGTTGATGGTAAGAATAGTGACAACAATATTCAAGAGTGGGGTGTGAATACCACCAGCTGGCTCAGGGTGATGATAATGCCAACTACAACTCAGGAGTGGTGTGTTAGAACCACCAGCTAGTTGATGGCCAGGAATGTGCCAACTGCAAATCAGGAGTGAAGTGTGAGTAACACCCGCTAGTTGATGGTGAGGATAGTGCCAACTACAACCAAGAAGTGGAGTGTGACTACCAGCAGATGCTTGATGGTGAGAATAGTGCCAACTACAACTGTGGAGTGGAGTCTGAGTACCACCAGCTTGTTGATAATTAGGATAGTGATAACTAAAACACAGGAGTGGAGTGTGAGTACTATCAGCTAGTTGATGGTGAGGATAGAGCCAACTACAACTCAGAAGTGGAGTAAGAGTACATCCTTCTGGATAATGGTAAGGATAGTGCATATTATATCTTAGGAGTGGAGTGTGGGTACCACCAGCGGGTTCATGGAAATGATAGTGCAAACTGCAGCTTATGAGTGGATTGTGCGAACCACCAGGTGGTTGATGATGAGGATAGTGCCAACTACAACTCAGGAGTGGAATGTGAGTACCAACAGCT
Organism: Panulirus versicolor; assembly: GCA_032361705.1. Taxonomy (NCBI): domain Eukaryota; kingdom Metazoa; phylum Arthropoda; class Malacostraca; order Decapoda; family Palinuridae; genus Panulirus; species Panulirus versicolor. The sequence continues at coordinate 8,855 of JAUUDZ010432626.1, forward strand.
GGTTGATGGTGAAGATAGTGCCATTACAACCCAGGAATGGAGTGTGAGTACCACAAGCTGGTTGATGGTTAGGATATTGCCAACTACAACTAAGGAGTGGAGTGTGAGTACCACTAGCTGTTTGTTGGTGAGAATAGTGCCATTTACAACTCAGGAGTGGAGTGTGAGTACCAGCAGCTTGTTGAGGGTAAGGATAGTGCCAAATGGAACTCAGGAATGGAGTTTGAGTACCACCAGGTGGTAGATGGTAAGGATAGTGCCAACTACAGCCTAGAAGTGGAGTGTGAGTATCATCAGCTGGCTGATGGTGAGGATAGCGCCAATTACAACTCTGGAGTGGAATGTGAGTACCTCCAGCTGGTTGATGGTTAGGATAGTGCCAACTACAACTTAGGAGTGGAGTGTGAGTACATGCAGCGGGTTTATGGTGAGGATAATGCCAACTACAACTCAGGAGTTGAGAGTTAGTACCTCCAGCTGTTTGACTGTGAGTATAGTCCAACTAAAACTCAGGAGTTGAGTGTGAGTACCACCAGCTTGTTGATGGTGAAGTGGAGTGTGAGTATTACCAGCTGGTAGATGGAGAGGATACTCCCAACTACAACTCAGGAGTGGAGTGTGACTGCCACCAGCTGGTTGATGGTAAGGATAGTGCCAAGTACAACTCAAGAGTGGAGAGTTAGTACCAGCAATGGTTGATGGTGAGGATAGAGCATACAACTCAGGAGTGGAGTTTAAGTACCACTAGCTTGTTGATGGTAAGGATACTGACAACTAAAACTCAGGAGTGGAGTCAGATTACTACCAGCTGGTTGATGATGAGGATAGTGCCAACTACAACTCAGGAGTCGAGCGTGAGTACCACCAGCTTGTTCATGGTAAGGAGAGTGCCATGTACAACTCATGAGTCGAGTGTGAGTACCACAAGCTGGTTGTTGGTAAGCATAGTGCCAACTTCAACTCAGGAGTGTATTGTGATTACCACCACCTGTTTGATGATGAGTATAATGCCAGGAGTGGAGTTTGAGTACCACTAGGTTTCTGATGGCGAGGATAGTGCCAACTTATAAATATGAGTGGAATGTGAGTACCATCAGCTAGCTGATAGTGAGGATATTGCCAACTACAAGACAGGAATGGAGTGTGAATGTCACCAGCTGCGTCATGATGAGGATAGTGCCATTACAACTAACGAGTGGAGTGTGAGAGTCACCAGCTGGTTGATGGTAAAGATAGTGCCAACGACAACTGAGGAGTGGAGTGTGAATACCACCAGCTGGTTGATGGTGAGGATATTGCCAACTACAACACAGGAGTGGAGAGTGAGTATCAGCAACTTGTTGTTGGTAAGGATAGTGCCAATTACAACGCAGGAATGGAGTGTGAGTACCACCAGCTGGTTGATGGTTCGGATAGTGCTAACTACAATTCAGGAGAGGATTGTGAATACCAACAGCTGGTTGATGTAAAGATAGAGCCAACTGCAGCTCAGGAGTGGAATATGAGTACCGCAAGCTGGTTGATTGTGAGGATTGTGGCAACAACAGTTCAGGACTGTAGTCTGAAAATCACTATCTGGTTGATGACAAGGATAGTGCCAACTACAAATCAGGATTTAAGTGTGAGTACCACCAGCTGGTTGATGGTAAGGATAGTGCCAACTACAACTCTTGAGAGGAGTGTGAGTACCACCAGCTCGTTGATGGTAAGAATAGTGCCACCTACAACTCAGGAGTGGAGTGTGAGTACCACCAGCTGGTTGATGGTAAGGATAGTGCCAACCACAACTGAGGAGTTGAGTGTGAGTACCACCAGCTGGTTGATGGTAAGGATAGTCCCAACTACAACTCAGCAGTGGAGTGTGAGTATCACCCGCTGGTTGATGGTGAAGACAGTGCCAAATACAACTCATGGTTGGAGTGTGAGTACCACTAGAATGTTGTTGGTAAGGATAGTGGCAATTGCAACTCAGGAGTCGAGTGTGAGTTCCACCATCTGGTTCATGGTGACGATAGTGCCAACTATAACTCAGGAGTGGAGTGTGAGTACCACCAGCTGGATGATGGTAAGGATAGTGCCAAAAACATCTCAGGAGTGGAAAGAGATCCACGAGCTGGTTGATGGTGAGGATAGTGCCAACTACAACTCAGAAGTGGAGTGTGAGTACCACCAGGTTGTTGATGGTGAGGATATTGCCAACTACAACTCAGGAATGAAGTGTGACTAGCACCATCTGGTTGATGGTGAGGATAATGACGACTACAAATCAGGAATGTATTGTGAGTACCTCCAGTTGGTTGAAAGTGAGGATAGTGCCAGCTACAAATCAGGAGTGGAATGTGTGTACCACCAGCTAGTTGATGGTGAGGATAGTGCAAACTACAACTCAGGAGTGGAATGTGAGTACCACGAGGTGGTTGATGGTAAGGATAGTGCCAACCACATCTTAGGAGTGGAGTGTTAGTATCGCCAGCTGGTTGCTGGTGAGAATAGTACCAACTACAACTCAGAAGTGGAGGGTGAGTATCTGTAGCGGGTTGATGGTGAGGATTGTACCAACTTCAAGTTCGGACAACTGAGGAGTGGAGTGTGAGTACCAACAGCTGGTAGAAGATGAGGATAGTGCCAACTACAACTCAGAAGATGAATGTGAGTCCCACCAGCTGGTTGATGACAAGGATAGTGCCAACTAAAAGTCAGGAATGGAGTGTGAGTACCAGCAGCTGTTTGTTGGTGACGATAGTGCCAAATACAACTCTAGAGTGGAGTCTGAGTACCACCAGCTGGTTGATGGGTAGGATAGTCCTAAATAGAACTAAGGATCGGATTGTGAGTACCACCAGCTGGTTGATGGTAAAGATAGAGCCAACTATATTTCAAGAGTGGGGAATGAATACCACCAGCTGGCTCATGGTGAGGATAGTGCCAAGTACAACACAGGAGTGGTGTGTTAGAACGACCAGCTAGTTGATGGCGAGGAATGTGCCAACTACAATTCAGGAGTGAAGTGTGAGTACCACCAGCTGGTTGATTGTGAGGATAGTGCCAACCACAACCAAGAAGTGCAGTGTGACTACCACCAGCTGGTTGATGGTGAGGATACTTCCAACCACAAATCATGAGCTGAATGTGACCACCACCTGCTGGTTGATTGTGAGTATAGTGCCAACAACAACTCAGGAGTGGAGTGTAAGTTCTTCCAGGTGGTTGATGGTGAATATAGTGCCAACTACAACTCAGAAGTGTAGTGTGAGTACCACCAGCTGGTTTATGGGACGGAATCTGTCAACTACAACTCAGGAGTGGAGTGTGAGTACCACCAGCTGTTTGACGGTAAGGATAGTGCCAATTACAACTCATGAATGAAGTGTGAGTACCACCAGCTTGTTGATGGTGAGGATAGAGACAAATTGAACTCAGAAGAGTAGTTTCAAAACCTCTAGCTGGATGATGGTGAGGATAGTGCGAACTACAACTCAGAAGTGGATTGTGAGTACCAAAGGCTGCTTGATGGTGTGGTTAGTGCCAACTAGAACTCAAAAGTGGAGTGTGAGTGCCACCAGGTGGTTGATGGTGACGATACTGCCAACTACAACTCAAGAGTGAAGTGTGAGTACCACCAGCTGTTTGATGGTAAGGATAGTGCCAACTACAACTCAGGAGTACAATGTGAGTACTACCAGCTGGTTGATGGGATGATAGTGCCAACTACAACTCAGGATTGAAGTGTCAGTACCACCATTTTGCAGATGGTGAGGATAATGCCAACTACAATACAGGAGTGGATTCTGAGAACCACCAGCTAGTTGATGGCAAGGATAGTGCCAACTACAACTCAGCAGTTGAGTATGAGTACCACTAGCTACTTGATAGTCAGGACTGTGCCACCTACACCTCAGGAGTGGAGTGTGAGTACAACACGCTGGTTGATGGCAAGGATCTTGCCAAGTACAACTCAGGAGTGGAGTTCGAATACCGTCAGCTGGTTGATTGTGAGGATAGTGCGAACTACATCTCAGGAGTGGAGTGTGATCACCACCATCTGGTTGATGGTAAGGATAGTGCCAACTATAACTCAGGAGTGGAGTGTGAAAACCACCAGGTTGTTGATGGTTAGGACAGTTCCAACAACAAATCAGGAGTGGAGTGTGAGTACCACCAGCTGGTTGATGGTGAGGATAGTGGCAATTACAACTCACGAGTGGAGTATGACTGCCAGCAGCTGGTTGATGGTAATGATAGTGCCAGCTACAACTCAGGAGTGGGGTGTGAGTACCACCAGCTGGTTGATGGTGAGGATATTGCCAACTGCAACTCAGGAGTGCTTGTGGGTACCACCAGCTGGTTGATGGTGAGGATAGTTCCAAGTACAACTCAGGAGTGGAGTGTGAGTGCCACCAGGTAGTTGATGGTAAGAATAGTGCCAACTACAACTCAGGAGGGAGATGTCAGTACAACCAGCAGGTTCATGGTGAAGATAGTGCCAAGTACATCTCAGGAGTGGTGTGTTAGTACCTCCAGCTTGTTGATGGTGAGGATCGTGCCAACTTCAACTGAGGAGTGCAGTGTGATTACCACGAGCTGGTTGATGGTTAGGATAGTGAAAACTAATACTCACGAGTGGAGTGTGAGTACCACCAGCTGGTTGATGTTGAGGACAGTGCGAATTACAACTCAGAAGTGCAATTTGAGTGCCACCAGCTGGATCATGGTGAGGACAGGTCGAACTACAACTAAGGAT
>JAUUDZ010432637.1:0-13595 GCA_032361705.1 Panulirus versicolor
CACATTCTTCAAAGCAAACACCTGATTCACACATCATCTAACACTTCTGACATCACACTGCTCCTCCCAAATCTGATCCATAAGTACACTGAATATCCTCACCAACCAATCAACAACACAGTCATGCCCTTCCTAAATAAATTCAACTGCAATACCATCCAATCCCACCACCTTGCTGAATTTCATATTCCATAAGGCTTTCACCACCTCTTCTCTCTTCACCAAACCACCTTGCATGACACTTCAATACCACTCCAACAAAAACAACCTACATCTGCCAATGTATCATCAAACACATTCAACAGTACTTCAAGATACTAACTCCACCTCCCCACTTCATCACTACCCATTATCATTTTCCCTTTTGCCCCCTTCATCAATGTTCCCATTGTTTTCTTGTCTTTCGCACATTATTTACCTCCTTCCAAGATATCTTTTATTCTCTCTAAATTTAATGATACTCTCATTTGCCCTCTTTTTCAACCCCGCACCTTCTTCTTGACCTCCTACCGCTTTCTCTTATAAATCTCCCAATCATTTGCACTCCTTCCCTATAAGTACCACCCAAATGCCTCTCTTTTCTCTTTCACTAGCAACCTTACTTCTTCATCCCATTTCTAGTCTGCCCACCTCCCATCTTTCACATGCCACATGCATCTTTTGCACATGCCATCACTGCTCCCCTAAATACCTCATCCATTTACCTCACTTCATTTGCTCTCAACTTCTGCCATTCTGCATTTAATCTCTTCTTGTATTTCTTCACAAAAGTCTCCCTTCAGAGCTAACTTACACTCACCACTCTCTTCTACCCAATATTGTTTCCCCTTTTTAAAAAACTAACACAAATTTTTCACTCAACCTCAACACCCCATCCATAAGCAAATTCAACTGCCAGGGAAAAATCAAACACCCCTGCCACAAACGAACCTTCACTTGGAACCACCCACCTTCCTCTCAACCTACTCACACATGCCTTACATTCTTGATTAAAAACTACTCTCTGCTTCAAGTAGCTTTCCTCCTAAACCCTACATTCGCAAGACCTTCCAAAAGGCACCACTGTCAACCGCATCATGTACTTTATCCAGATCAATAAATGCCACTTACAAATCCTTTTGTTGCCCAAAGATAATCAGGCTATGGGATGCTGAGGAAAGAGATGAAGACAACATGAAAAGAGCCAAGGACTGTCGGAAATGAGTGAGCAAGTGTGTCACTTCCTCGACAAAAAATATAAGGGTATGAATGATCCTGACACATTATTCCCCAAGGTATATCTCATTTCTCATAGTACTGATCACAGAGAGAAAAATACTTTGGACAAAGCAGCTTTAAATCTGAAACTATTTCATAAATTCATCAGGAGTGAACTTTTGGGGAATGAAAAACTAATCAGGCTATGGAATTCTAAACAAAGAGATGAAGACAAGAAAATATCCAAGGAACTGACAGATAACTTAAAAGGTGTATTTACAGTAAAAGACAACACAGCCCCAAGAGCAGTGTGGTGGGATAGCAGGAGGACTAAAAAAGCACTAGAATAGATAGAAATAACAAATCCACATTAGTGAAGAGGTTTCATTCACATATGACACATTGTCTGATGGTCAGATGAAGTCTATATGTGCTGAAGGAGTATGTAAAAAAAAAAAAGTTGACAGGCCACTTGAAATGATGTTGAAAAAAGTGCTGGAGGGGGGAAGAGTGTTAAGGGAATAGAAAAAATAAAAATCATGCCTATTCAAGGAAAAGAAATCGAGATATTGCACTGAACTACAAACCATTATCACTGATGAGTGTGGTCTGTAATATAATCAGAAAACAAATGGACGATTACTTGCAAAGAAGCTACCAAGGTGAGAGACAATAAGACTTCACCCAAGCCTTACAGATTACGCCACAGCCAACTGTAACCACTTCAAATTCCATGATTCAGTCTGTTAATGGAGAGTCACCCCCTGTATACCACAACTTTTCAACTCTTTCTATCTAACACATGCTTTCCTCCCTCCAGAATATTCGGCCCTTAAACCTCTAAACATTTCCTATTCCAACCTTGTATAGGAGGTTCCAGCTGTAAATCAGGCTAACATCTCAACAATATTTCATTATTTTTCTTTCTTCCACTCTAGTCAGTCATTTTTCATGTTAAAAAAGTAGCACCAGGAATGTACGAAGAAAGGCCGCATTCTTTCATATCCATTCTCCAGCTGTCTTTTGCAATGCACAGAAACCACAGCCTTCTATCCACAACTATGCCCCACAGAACTTTTCGTGGTTTCCCCTAGCGACTTCACATGCCCTAGTTCAATAAAGTGACAACATGCTGCCCCCATATAACACATCGTCCCACTTCACTCTATCCCATGCACACCTTTCATTATGTGTTATTCATTATTTCCCCAAGATCTCATTCTAAGAAAGTTTTGAAGTTAACCAGGACTTCTTTCTAAATGCTCGAACAGCCCAAGGCAGCACAGCTTCCAGCAACATGGAAGTTTGGACTCCTCTGGAGTGAGAAGTTTTTTGACAAAAAAAAACTTTGACAGTACTCCAAGTGATACAACTACACCAAAGGTGGCTTTTCACTTGTGATGTAACCTTGAGTAGGCAGAGTTTGGTAACACCCTACAAGGTATTAAAATGGAAAAATAAGCATTTGAGTATGAAAAAGTAAAAATCAAACCAGAAACTGAAACGTAAGTTATATTCTATTGCAACTTTATAACCAAAAGGTACTTACTTGATCAAGTTTAAGCTTGAGCCAACCCATATGATGGATAGTAGCTTTATCTAGTACATCTCCAAGCATCTTATTAGCATGAACAAGTGCAGCAGTAGTGAGGCGGTCAAGTGTTGAGTGTAGGGCATTATACCAACTAGTAACATCTGCTTCAGATGAGCACTTCATGATTAGACTGTGCAGTCGGTCAGGAGAATGCAGCTCAAGGCTATTTGTTTCTGAAGTTTTGTTACAAGACAAAAAAGTTAATAAAAGCATAAGACCTCTAAGAAATAGTGTCCAAACAATCAAATCCAGCATATTGGATAATTAAACAAAAAAGAAAATAATTATTTTCATTAGGAATGAACCCAATTTAATCATGGTTTGTATATTTTCTCCTAACGGTAAAATTATTTCATCTGAATACAGCCCTTTTTATAGCCAATTATATCAATTTCTTACCCAATGCTAATGATACATCAAAGCTAATTTGTGGTGATATACAAAAACTATTGAAATACACACACTTCCATTTCTAAAGTAATATACAAAGATCAATATGACAAAATTGGAATTTGTATACTATAAACAAAACTCACCAGATGAATCTAGTGAAAATCTCAAAATTTCCTATTTTGGCATCTATTTCAGAACATACCTTCACATTTGAAATTTCGGGTCAGATGGCAGAAAAGTAGAGGTACTGATCTTGTATCTGGTCCATTGGTCATAACTGGTGAGCTTCTGTCTTCATCAGTGGTCAGAAACCCATTTTCAGCACCCAAAAATCCAGATTGGAGTTCCCACCCAATATCGGCCATTACCGAAGCTTTGCGGAAATAAGGCGTCACTTCTCGAAGATACTTGACTGTAACATAGAAGGAGGGCACCACTAGAGGGGAGCCACAAGGATCAACAGCATCAAATAGTGAGTCATAAGCCACACAGACAACTCTCAGGATGACCAGAGGGCAAAATCCAACCAGTTGTTCATCAGCAAAATTGTGTAAAGTCCATTATCATTTAATATCATCCATACATTGAAACACAGACAGATGAAAAATGCAGATCCAAAATCAATGAAGATCCACAATTGAGAATAGTTTCCAAACAGGGTCCCAGTCCAGAGGGGGAGTTACCAGAATCACACATCAAATAATCCGTATGGTATCATTGTCCAAATTCAATAGATGGATCAAAGGGTTCCACATTTAGTAGAGATTCCCAAGTTGGTTGGAAGCCCAGGTTTGATATGGAGTCCCAGGTGCAGAGTGTGGGGCCATGTAGGGTACGGAAAGCAGGCAGGTGAGACGGGGCGAGGACGGTACATGCAGGAAGACAAACAAAAAAATAAGTAAGCAACCAAAAAAAAATTACAATATAACCCTTACACTTTACAGTAAATGAATAAGCTGTTGCAATTACTCCTGGCAACCATTATCCATGACTGTTGAACAAAACAAAACTAAATCTACAGGCAAAATATTCTAAAGATGCAATTACCTCATTCTAAGTTCTAGCTACACTCAGCAGATTATGAAAAATACCATTACAAAAGCATGAAAAGGGAAAGAATTCATCTACTGAAGTGAGGTACTAATGCAGGTGCAAAAACAGTATATCTGCCCTGGAAGAAAGTTCTAACAGGAAAATATTCTTAAGCAAATAAATTTCTTCACAATCACAAGCAATTCTATGTGTGTATAAACAGAAAATTTTGCAAAAAGCAAGCATAACACTGATTATGAACTCATAACTTGAATTCCAAGGTCCTTCTTTTTCTTTCAACTCAAGTCCATTCTCATATATATGCTTAGGCAGAAAGAATGATACATGCTAAGCAATCATGTTCAGTCAAGTTAGCTAAAGCTTCTCGGACAAACTATCTGCCCTTTGCAAATCACAAGTACTTCAGAAGCCAGTCAATCATAGGCCTTATAAAAAAGAAATCATCATTATGTATTTATTTTCTAATACATGGAACTCATGTAAAACAGTCACAGAAGAACTGACGAAAGAAGACAAACCTACCAACACCTTTCATTGAGCCAAGTATGTGGCATGTCTGTGTCTCTTCAAGTCCTACAGTGTGCAGATATTATTCACTTAAGACTCTTGCACATAAATGACTCATACATGTGTCATCCAAAAACCTTATGATGGCATACACTTAATGCAATATGTCAAAAGCTTTAGAAATTTACCAAAAATTCAATTTTGCATCTATTGGTGCTTGCCATCATACCAACCTTTCCCGAGCATTGTCTGCCCATACTACAGAAAACCAAGAATTTCTCATTACCAGATAAGGTAGAAATAAAGTGAAGTTCAAAAATATTCATAGAGACAATCAAGAAACTCACTTTGTAATAGTATTATTCATATAAGATTTACCCTTTGGTGTACATTACCCTTTGGTGTACATGGTGTACTTTACAAAGCACTTACAGAGAAGTGCAAGCCAAAAAAAAATAGACCAAAAACATTACAAATTATTAATAGCTGCAAACATTTATAAGCAATTGATAATAGGCATCTGCTAGGTAATAGTTGGTAGGCAGCCAGCAACAAGGGAGACATATTACCAGTATTACCATCTGGGTATCATGAGGGTTAGTGACGGCTGCATAGTGAGCCAACACTTCACCGGTTATCAAGTTGCATTCTCTGCCCCAGCTGTCTTTTCTTTCTGCCTCACTCACACATAAACTACTGGCATTCTGTCCACAAAACATACAATCTCTCCTTGTCATACATAATACCTAACAACACTTAACTCACACAGCTCATTATTCATAACTTTAGATTTTCTTGAGGTGAGCCCTTTGTGCTAGTCCTGCCTTTTAGCAAAATGGTAGGAGCAATAGAAAGAATTAGTAGTCAGGAACATTCAGGTAACAGCAATAGGTAGAAACATTTGGTAGAAGTAGTAGGTAGGAACATTAGGCCAGGGCATTACGCAGAAGTAATCAATAAGAACAATAGATTGGAGCCTCTGCAAACACTGTGCCAGACTTGCCCTCTGCCAGTGGCTTGTTAAGGGGCACTATAGGCTTAAAAATGCCACTGGAGTTCACTAGTTATAGTGACTGTATTGCTATGGCAACCCTGTTGAGGGAATTTCAAAATGGAACAGGTATCAGAGATAGAGATAGATAGATAACAAGCATCTCAACAAATTTGCTGCAGTCATGATGGTGAAAGATTACTATTTACAACCAAGCCCCAAAGTCCTTTCTATGGTTTAACCCATCCACCTCATATGCCCTGATTTACCCCACTGACAGCATGTCATCACCTGTAAACCACATCACTCCCATTTGCTCTTTCTCTTCCATGCATGTTTAGGCCCTGAGCCTTCATTGCATCTTTCACTCTGTCCTTCCACCTCCTTCTTGGTTTCCCCCATTTCCTTGTTCCTTCCACGTCTGGCATGTATAACCTCTTAGTCATCCTTTCTTCACACAAAACATTTTAGCACATCCTCTTCAGCTTTCTCACACAAACTGCACACTCCTCACACTACCACACACACTACCACACCCCCTCACACCACATGTCCTCAGAGATTTCATTTTCAACACATTCACTCTATCTTTTACATTATTTCTATGGCCCACACCTCACATCCATACAGCACCAATGAAAATACTATACCATAGAACATACACATCTTTTCCCTTAAAGATGCAGCCTTTCCAGAGATTCCCTAATACAGCCCAAGACCTTAGCCCCCTCTACTATTGTATGTCTCACTTCCACTCCCATGGGTACATCTGCTGCTATATCCACTCCCAGGGATCTTAAACACTCCACTTTCTCCAAGTTCTCTCCATTCAAACTCACCTCCCAAACCTAATAACCTCGCTTTTATTAATATTTACTCTCAACTTCCTCTTTTCATACATTCTCCCAAACTCAGACACCAGTCTACTTTCTCTAAAAAGGCAAAGATTCTGAGATGTGATAAAATACTAAACACTTTTGATAACATATCAAATGAAAATCTCTTCCCTTTAAACAGACCCAATGACCAGATATAATGGGATGAAGATAAAACAATAGATACAGCAATGTGAGCAAAAGTTTTTTCACATATACAATGGAATGAACTATCTCTGAAAGTAATAAAAGTAAAGACTAAGCTTTTTTAAACTTGATTGTTGTTTCCTGCTTTAGTGAGGCAGTGCCAGGAACAGACAAAGAAAGGCCACATCCATTCTCTAGCTGTTGTGCAAGGCACTGAAACCACAGTTCCCTCAGCAAAACCAAGCCCAACAAAAGTATCCATGATTTTCCCTGTACACTTCGTGCCCTGGTACAAACACTAAATGATATCTTTAATCAAGATAGAACAAATACCTCACGGACATCCAATTACAGTAAAAATCCAGTTACCATTGGTTACCTTTATCTTCAGAATCCAGCCACAAAGCAGATGTCTTCGAAGTGAGAACCAACTTTTTCTATTCCATCATTTCCAAAAAAAATTTCCATTGCAATTTCTTAAACCTATACTGCATGGTATAATTTTCTTACCTTTTTCCTAACGGCAGTAAAATATGAGGGAGAAGTGTGTGGGTAGATGCCATTTGCATTGCAATCCTGTTTCTACCACTATAATCAAATCATATTTACCAATAACCTCATCAATGGACCATTAGATCTTTTGTTATCTGTCCTTCCCATGTACTCCCTTCCCCTTGTTACCTCCACTTTTGATGCAAATTGTCTTAACCAGTCTTTCTTTGCCCATCCTCTACATATGTCAGAACCATTTTGGTAAACTCTGGTTGGCCCTATCAGTTAAGACTATATACATGCATAAAAAAAATCCCATCCCAGGCCTTAACCAAACCATCCAATCCTAAACTAACCCACTGTTACCAAAGCTGTGTACAAACGTGCCACTCAGTGACATCAGCCATGGTGAATACACAATGGGAATACTGCTTTGAGTTTCAGAGCTGCTACTACCTGCCTTTTGGAACCTGAAAATGCAAAGTAGTTAAAATGCTGATTGATAATACAAAATAGCATAGAGTTCAGGTCCTTTACTGCAAGCCCAAAATGCTATTCCACCTTAGTCTTCCTAAATTTACATAAATAAAACAGATCAGTAGGAGAGATTTGGGTAACCTATGAAATGAGATGGAATTAGAAATGAAAATAAGAAATCAATTTGAAAGAAAGCTGTACACTTAAATTTTTGTCATACATACTCAACATTTACTGCATAAGTGAGGTAGTGCTAAGAACAGACAAAGAAATGGCCTCACTCATTCACATCCACTCTCTATCCATCATGTATAATGCACCAAAACCAGAGCCCCCTATCCACAACCAGGCCCCAAAGACCTTTCAGTGCTTTTCCCTGACTGCTTCTTATACCCTGGTTTAGCCCACTGACAGCAAACCATCCCAACAGATTATATAGCTCTATTTTGTACCTATACCTTGTAAGACTTGCACCTCCTGCACAATCTGTCCCCAAGCCTTCAAAGCACCCTTCACTCCATCTTTCCACCTCTCACTGGTTTCCATCTTTTCCCTGTTCCCTCCACTCCTGACATTTACATCCTCCCAGTCATCCCTTCTTCACTTGTCCTCTCCATATGTCCAAACTAAGGACACCCTCTTCAGCTTTAGAAAGAAGGTTTAAAGTGCGTTAGCATGGTACAGCCAAGCAGAATGTATAGCAGATGACTGACAGTTGAAGATCTATGACAATACAGTTAAAAATGTGGAGAAGAGGGAGACTGAAAAGACGGACAGATTCAATAAGTGAACTACTTTGGGATAGAGGTAAATTAGTTGACTGTGCCAGGGGAATGACTCCTGGCTGTAAGTAAAGGAGGCACTTTGTGAGTGAAGGGGTAATAGGGAATAGAGAGGTTACCCATCACCTGGTGAAGGAACTTCATGGACAAAGCAAATAAATTAGAAGTACTACAGTGAGGTGGAAGCCTCTGCTCAATTTACTATCCTTGACATAAGATGATGATATGTTAGAGCGAAATGAGAGACTACATACCTTTGCATCCACATAATATCACAAAAAAGTAGTTCAAGATAATAAGACTGATAAGTTTCTCCTATTTCTGTATAAAAAAATACATGCAAAATAACACTGTGCACCATGAAAACATGTTAACACCAGAATTTCTTACAAAATGCCACAATACTACAAAAAAATCTGTAATAACTGGAAAAACTTAAATGTATTACCTTCCAGTGTTACAACTTTTCCAGCTCTTTTCAATGCTCTCACTGCCTCATCATGTGTTGCTTCTTTTAAATCCTCCCCATTGACTGAGAGAATGGCATCTCCTACATAGAGATTCTCAGTCTGGTCTGCTGCCATACCCTACAAAAAAACAGACAAAAAGAACAATCAGATAGATCTTATTTTCTCTAGCATGAGATTTTCAAAATCAACCCTACCAGTCTGATTTTGTCACTGTAATGGTAAAATTCCGAAGAAATGGAGTATTGGTGAAAGTAGTGGAAATAATCAGGGCCCCGTGGATTTGCATATAACAAATGAACTGCACATTAGACTTCTTTTTAAGAAAATATGAAAAGTAGGCTGAGACTAGGGTGTCTGAAAATACATGGATGTAATCAATACCAGTAGGAGGAGACAGGTAAAATGTTTACAAATAGGTATCTGGATGTTTTGGCTCTAAGATAAGCTATGCTCAGGGAAAGGGGAGGAATGCTTTTAGAATGTTCAAAGGATAAAGTCTGGGGTTAGTGTGTGGGCAAGAGCAAAAGAGAGGGTGGCACTTCTGCTGAAGGAGGAATTTTGGGAATATTTGAAAGGAAGTGAATGATGAGGCTGAGAGTGAAAGTGGATGATGAGAGGTGGGTGACTGTCAGTGCTTTGCACTTAGTAATGAGAGAAATAAGGAAAGGGGCAAGTGTTCCAGGAAGGAATGAGAGAGTGCATTAGCAATTTTGATGTAAGGGACTGAGTATTAATGTTGGAAGATGAGTGTGACAGTGGGTGATGTGGCAGTTGAGGGTATAATTAAGGGGCATAAAGTACCAGATGTAAATGAAAATGGTGTAAAGCTTATTGACCTGTATTGAAAAAGGACTAGTGAGTGAGAAAACCTGGTTTAAAAAAGGTACATCAATAGACATAAAGGAGTGAGCGAGGTTAATAGTGAGCTGACATTACTCGTTTATGTACTACATGAGAGCATACAAAGGAGACACTGTCGGATGTGAATGTGTTAAAAAGGGGACAGCTAGTTGGATGTCTAAACACTTTTAAGAGGAGGCAAGTGTGATGGTTTGTAATGGCTTAACGAAAATAGGTAATGAAACGGGTGGGACATAAGTGGTGAAAGTGAGAGCTTGGAAAATGAGCTTGTGTGGGGAGATACCAAAAAGAGTGGGTGAGGAATGGCATAAGGTGAGAGTAAACAAAACTAGGGATCTAGGATGAGAAATAGAAGGTATTTACGGAAGCAGCAGTACTTACTTGTGCAAGTGAAGAGTGTGGCAAGTGAAGGCTGAGATGGGCAAATGAGAAATAGTGAGTGGTGGAATGGGAGGTTGAATTGCTAGTAATAAAAAAAAGAGAGGTGTATGGGCACTATCTGCAGGGGAGGAGATTGACTGAAAGTGGCAGGAAGTGAAGAGGAAAGTACAGGGGCTGAAAAAGAGAGGAAAGGAGATCAGGAGTGAGAGAGAATGAAGCCTCAAAGACACAAATGACAGATGACTTATATCTAACCCAAGTAAATGCAGAGTAATTAGAATGGGACACAGGTAAAAAATATAGTAAAGTAAGAGATAGTACAAGGAACCTACTGAGAAATTCCAGAGTAGCACAACAGAGATGGTACTGTATCTGAAGTAAGAGCTGAGTTTCAGTGACAGGTTAGAGGCCATAAATTTCCTCACCATGGGAAGAAATGAGTATGAGACTGATAACAGCCTTCAAATCAGTTGACAATGTCAACAGTGAGATGCAAAGATCAGAGACTATATCAAAGAGTTACAAATGTAACATGATAGAAAAGATGTAAAGTACTTCTCTAATGTCAGAATGTGGAAGAATGAAATATATTAAGTAATAAAAATGTATGATTAAAAGCCATAATATAGTGGAGAAAGTTCAAGAGATGGGACCCCATTAGCGTACAATGCCCTTACCATATTGTACAAAGAAATTACAAATAGGTAATTACAAACACACATGCATATTCATTCACATATCTACATATATTAACATACCTACTTTAGTCATTCATGAACAAAAACAAAAGTCATTAAATATACACAATCTGAATATTTGTGATGTCTATCTGTCCATACATGGTTAGTAATACCTTAACCTACATACCTTGAAAATTTTAGATATAAGGATTGGCATCTTGTTCTCCCTTCCACCTTTAATAGATATTCCAAGGCCATTATTATCAGACTTGCAAATCTGGACAACTCTCTTCTGACTTGCTATTGGCTCTGGAACATCATTTGGCCCACTTTCTCCATCTGAGCCCTGAATATTATTGAGGTCATCCAAGTCAGTCAATGTGACAAAAAGATGATCATATTCCAAGGTGAGGCGTGCCTGGTGCCATGTGCCTCCTACCCCCCCAACAAGGACCTCCGTGTTACCCACCTTCTCTCCCATACTTATCTAAACGTCACATCACCTGCAACATAATTACATTCATAAACACTCTTTGATTATTTAGCTGCCTCTTACATATTAGTACAAAGAAACATTAGACGTATCATAAACACAGTATGATATGAAAAAATAAAACATCCTTTGAGTCAATGAGCTACAGAAAATGTACGGTCATCATCAACTGCTGTATGTTTTTCAAGGCAGACAGAGGAAACGACAACATGCCAAAGTTCAGAACAGACAATTCCTACTAAGAAACACATAACGATACAGCTCACTTGCCAGTTCAAACTGTTTGACCTATGCATATGCCATCTAGGTTCCTATGACCCTCACACCTCAACCTGCTGTGTGTGACTCCAAGTATTAATGAATCTGAAAAGGAAAACATGAGGTTTTTACATATCCTGTTGATTTCTAAAAGTGTTTTACCTTCTTTTACAATAACCAACCCTACACTTCCTTGAGCTAAATAGCCATCCACACAAGCAACTTAATTCTTTTCTATGTTGAAGGCTCCAGTCACAAACAAAAGTTCACACCTAGGCTAGGCCTTAACTGAAATACACAGAGGATTAGGAAATGGAAAAAGAAGAAACAAGGAAAGTATTTACAAATTTTGGACAAAATGAAAAATCTGTCTAAAAATGTGCAAGGTCACAGTTATTGGGAAAGACATGAGAAGGTAAAGAGTACCAAAGCTTCGAAGTGTAAGGAAAGAAACTGTTATTAAAATGGCCCACCCTTGACTTACCAACAGCCATGCAGTGATCATGTTGAGTATCCCGTGGTCTAGCTAGCGGTGGGGTCATATAAGCAGCAAGCTCTCAGAAGCAAAAACCAAAGTAATACCTATAGAAGAGGGAAAGAGAACCAACATTGCTTCATAGGACAAGCAAGTTAAGTTTTGAAGTTAGCCCAGGAGAGATTATAAGTCAGGCTGCTTTTTCTGTCAAGTAAGGATGCAGAGTTAGAACCATCCAAAATGTATGAGCAGTGCTCTATACAAGGACGAATCAATCCTTTGTATAAAAGGAGCAACTGTTCAGAAGAAATTTCGATATCCAAATAGACTCCTAGTTTCTTAAAGGCAGACTTAGTTGTCTCCATAATACGGAGTTTCCAGGAAAAAGTGGATGTTACAGTAAGAACAAGTATGTTCATCGAGTCAAGAGAGGGAAGCAGAGAACTGTCAAAGGAGACACAAAAGAAGCGAATAGTTTTTGAATGAGAGATGGGTAGAAACTAGGTCTCGGAAACATTAAACTTGATTAGATTCTGTCTACCCCACTGAGATATCTAAAGTTTTAGTTTAAAAAAAATGCTCTAAACTATACTTTCCCAGGTAGCACCAGGACACAGATGAAGAAAGACACATCCACTGACATAAACATATATAAAAAAATATACACATACATGTACACATATATATATATATATATATATATATATTATCTATCTTGTTTATTATACTTTACCGATGTTTCCCGCATCAGCAAGGCAGCACCAGGAAACAGGCAAAGAATGGCCCATCTACTCATTATATTATTCATTCATTATACTTTGACGCTGTCTCCTGTAGTGGCGAGGTAACACAAGGAAATAGACGAAAGAATGGCCCAACCCACCCACATACACATATATGAACATAAGCGCCCACACACACACACACATATAAATACCTACACATTTCAACGTATACATACATATACATACACAGACATATACATATATACACAAGTACATATTCATACATGCTGCCTTCATCTATTCCCGCCGCCACCCCACCACACATGAAATGACACCCCCTCCCCCAACATGCATGCGAGGTAACACTAGGAAAAGACAACAAAGGCCACACTCTTTCACACTCAGTCTCTAGTTGTCATTTGTAATGGACCAAAACCACCCAGCTCCCTTTCCACATCCAGGCCTCACAAAACTTTCCATGGTTTATCCTAGATGCTTCACATGCCCTGGTTCAATCCACTGATAGCATGTCAACCCCGGTATACCACATCGTTCCAATTCTATGTGCCTTTCATGCCCTTCACACTCCTGTATCTTCAGGCCCCGATCACTCAAAATCTTTTTCACTCCATCCTTCCACCTCAAATCTGGTCTCCCGCTTCTCGTTCCCTCCACCTCTGACACATATATCCTCTTTATCAATCTTTCCTCACTCATTCTCTCCATGTGACCAAACCATTTCAA
>JAUUDZ010432648.1:0-13594 GCA_032361705.1 Panulirus versicolor
CTTGCTGTTTTTCATTGTGTCTGTTGAGTTCCATCATGCCTGCTGTGTCCCATCATACCTGCTGTGTTCCATCATGTCTGCTGTGTTCCATCATGCCTGCTGTGTTCCATCATGTCTGCTGTGTTTCATCATGCTTGCTGTGTTCCATTATGCCTGCTGTGTTCCATCATGCCTGCTGTGTTCTATCGTGTCTTCTGTGTTCCATCATGCCTGCTGTGTTCCATCATGCCTGTTGTGTTCCATCATGCCTGCTGTGTTCAATCATGTCTGCTGTGTTCCATCATGCCTGCTGTGTTTCGTCGTGTCTGTTGTGTTCTATCATGCCTTCTGTGTCCCATCATGTCTGGTGTGTTCCATCATGTCTACTGTGTTTCTTCATGCCTGCTGTGTTCCATCATGCCTGCTGTGTTCCATTATGTCTGCTGTGTCCCATCATGTCAGCTCTGTTCCATCATGTCTGCTGCGTTCCATCATGCCTGCTGTGTTCCATCATGTCTGCTATGTTTCATTATGTCTGCTGTGTTCCATCATTGATATTATGTTCCATCACGTCCGTTATGTTCCTACATATATGTTGTGTTTCATCATGTCCGTTCCTTTCCATCATGCCTGCAGTGTTCCGTCAAGTCTGTTATATTCAACCAACCATGTTTGTTGCGTTCCAATATATCTCTTGTATTCAATTATGCCTCCCGTTCTGGATCATGCGTACTATCTTCAATCATGTCTACCTGTTCCATCGTGTCTATTGTGTTCCATCATGCCTGGTGTGTTTCATCATGCCAGCTGTGTTCTATCATGTCCATTGTGTTCGATCATACTTGGTTTGTTTATTGTGTTCCAATATGTTCGCTGTGTTCCATCATGCTAGCTGTGTTCCATCATGTCTGTTGTGTTCCATCATGTCTCTTGTGTTCCATCATGGTTTTTTATATTCCATCGTATCTGTTGTGTACGGTTATGTTTATTGTTTTCCATCATGTATGCTATTTTCCATCATCTCTGCTGTGTTTTCTCATAAGTGCTTTGTTCCATCATGTCTCCCTAATCCATCGTGTCTGTTGTATTCTATTATGCCTGCTATGTTCCATCAGGCCTGATATGTTCCATCATGTTTAGTGTTTTCCATCGTACCCGTTGAGTTCCATAATGTTTGATGTCCTCCACAAAGCCTGTTATTTTTCATCACGTATATTTTGTTCCACATAGTCTGTTTTGTTTCATCAGTTATATTGTGTTCCATCATATATGTTATATTTCATGAATATTGTGTTCCATCATGACTGTTGTGTTTCATTATGCTTATCATTTTTCATGTCTCTTTCATCCCATTATGTCTTTTGTATTTCATCTTGCCTGTATTGTGTCCCATTATATTTCTTGTGTCCCATCATGTTCTTGTCTTCCATCATGTCTGTTCTGTTCCATCATGTCTGCTGTGTTCTATCATACCTGCCAATTCCATCATGTCTGCTGTCTTCCATCATATCTGCCTGTTCCATCATGTCTGCCTGTTCTATCATGTCTGCTGTGTTCCACCATATCATGTCTGTTATGTTCCATCACATCTGTATGTTCCATCATGCCTGCTATGTTCCATCATGCCTGGTGTGTTCCATCATATCTGCTGTGTTCCAATGTGTCTGCTGTGTTCCATCATGTCTATTGTGTTCCATAATGCATGCTCTGTTCCATTATGTCTGCTCTGTTCGTTCTTGCTTGCTGTGTTCCATCATGTCTGTTGTGTTCCATCATGCCTGCCGTGTCCCATCATGCCTGCTGTGTTCAATCATGTCTGCTGTGTTCCATCATGCCTGTTGTGTTCCATCATGCCTGCTGTGTTCCACTATGTGTGATATGTTCCATTATGTCTGTTGTGTTCCATCATTTATATTATGTTCCATCACGCCCGTTATGTTCCTACATGTCTGTTGTGTTTCATCATGTCTGTTCCTTTCCATCATGCCTGCTGTGTTCCGTCAAGTCTGCTATATTCAACCATATTTATTGCGTTCCAATATATCTGTTGTATTCAATCATGCCTCCCCTGCTGAATCATGCCTGCTATCTTCCATGAATTTCACCTGTTCCATCGTGTCTATTGTGTTCCATCATGCCTGGTATGTTTCATCATGCCAGCTGTGTTCCATCATGTCCATTGTGTTCGATCATACTTGGTTTGTTTATTGTGTTCCAATATGTTCGCTGTGTTCCATCATGCTTGTTGTGTTCCATCATTTCTGTTGTGTTCCATCATGTCTCGTGATCCATCATGTTTATCATATTCCATCATATCTGTTGTGTACGGTTATGTCTGTTGTGTTCCATCATGCCTGCTATTTTCCATCATCTTTGGTGTGTTCTCTCATTACTGCTTTGTTCCATCATGTCTCCCTAATCCATCGTGTCTATTGTATTCTATTATGCCTGCTATGTTCCATCAGGCCTGATGTGTTCCATTGTGTTTAGTGTTTTCTATCGTACCCGTTGTGTTCCATGATGTTTGATGTCCTCCACAAAGCCTGGTGTTTTTCATCATGTATATTTTGTTCCATAAAGTCTGTTTTGTTTCATCAGTTATATTGTGTTCCATCATATCTGTTTTTTTTCATGAAAATTGTGTTCCATCATGACTGTTGTGTTCCATTATGCTTATCATTTTCCATCATATCTCTTTCATCCCATCATGTCTTTTGTATTCCATCATGCCTGTTGTGTCCCATTATATTTGTTGTGTCCCATCATGTTCTAGTCTTCCATCATGTTTGTTCTGTTCCACCATGTATGATGTGTTCCATTATTTCTACATTGTTCCGTCATATCTGTTGTTTTCCATCATGTCTGCTGTGTTTCATCATACCTGCCACTTCCATCATGTCTACTGTGTTCCATCATATCTGCCTGTTCCATCGTGTCTGCTGTGTTCCATCACATCTGCCTGTTCTATCATGTCTGTTATGTTCCATTATATCTGTTTGTTCCATCATGCCTGCTGTGTTCCATCATGCCTGGTGTGTTCCATCATGTCTACTGTGTTCCATTGAATCTGTTGTGTTCCATCATGCCTGCTGTGTTCCATCATATTTATTGTGTTCCATCGTCTCTGCTGTGTTCCACCATGTCCCATGTGTTTCATCATGTCTGCTGTGTTCCATCATCCCTGCTGTGTTCCTTCATGCCTGCTGTGTTCCATCGTGTCCACTGTGTTCCATCATGCCTGCTGTGTTCCATCATGTCTACTGTGTTCCCTCATGTCTGCTGTGTTCCATCATGCCTGCTGTGTTCCATCATGCCTGCCGTGTTCCATCATGCCTGCTGTGTTCCATCATGCCTTCTGTGTTCCATCATGGCTGCTGTGTTCCATCATGTCTGATGTGTTCCATCATTCCTGCTGTGTTCCATCATGCCTGCTGAGTTCTATCATGTCTACTCTGTTCCCTCATGCCTGCTGTGTTCCATCATGCCTGCTGTGTTCCATCATGTCTGATGTGTTCCATTATGTCTGTTGTGTTCCATCATTTATATTATGTTCCATCACGTCCGTTATGTTCCTACATGTCTGTTGTGTTTCATCATGTCTGTTCCTCTCCATAATGCCTGCTGTGTTCCGTCAAGTCTGCTATACTCAACCATATTCATTGCGTTCCAATATATCTGTTGTATTCAATCATGCCTCCCCTGCTGGATCATGCCTGCTATCTTCCATGAATTTCACCTGTTCCATCGTGTCTATTGTGTTCCATCATACCTGGTGTGTTTGATCATTCCAGCTGTGTTCCATCTTGTCCATTGTGTTCGATCATATTTGCTTTGTTTATTGTGTTTCAATATGTTCGTTGTGTTCCATCATGCTTGCTATGTTCCATCATGTCTGTTATGTTCCATCATATCTCTTCTGTTCCATCATTTGTATTATATTCCATCATATCTGTAGTGTACGGTTATGTCTGTTGTGTTCCATTATGCGTGCTATTTTCCATCATCTCTGGTGTGTTCTCTCATGAGCGCTTTGTTCCATCATGTCTCCCTAATCCATTGTGTCTATTGTATTCTATTATGCCTGCTATGTTCCATCAGGCCTGATGTGTTCCATTATGTTTAGTGTTTTCCATCGTACCCGTTGAGTTCTATGATGTTTGATGTCCTCCAAAAAGCCTGGTATTTTTCATCATGTATATTTTGTTCCATAAAGTCTGTTTTGTTTCATCAGTTATATTGTGTTCCATCATATCCGTTTTATTTCATGTTTATTGTGTTACATCATGACTGTTGTGTTCCATTATGCTTATCATTTTTCATCATGTCTCTTTCATCCCATTATGTCTTTTGTATTCCATCATGCCTGTTGTGTCCCATTATATTCATTGTGTCCCATCATGTTCTTGTCTTCCATCATGTCTGTTCTGTTCCATCATGTCTAGTGTGTTCCATTATTTTTACATTGTTTCGTTATATCTGCTGTTTTCCATCATGTCTGCCATGTTCTATCATACTTGCCAGTTCCATCATGTCTACTGTGTACCATCATATCTGCCTGTTCCATCATGTCTGCTGTTACATTATAACTGCCTGTTCTGTCATGTCTGCTGTGTTCCATCATATCTGCCTATTCCATCATGTCTGTTATCTTCCATCATATCTGTCTGATCCATCATGTCTGCTGTGTTCCATCATATCTGCTTGTTTGTTCTATCCTCTCTGCTGTCCTATCTGCCTGTTCCATCAAGTCAGCTGTGTCCTATCATATCAGACTGTTTCATCATGTTTGCTGTGTTCCATCATATCTGCCTCTTCCATTATGTCTGCTATGTTCCATCATATCTGTGTGTTCATCATGTCTGCTGTGTTCCATCTTACCTGCCTGTTCCATCATGTCTGCTGTGTTCAATCATTTCTACTTGTTCTATCATGTCTGATGTTCCATTATATATGCCTGTTTTATCGTGTCTGCTGTGTTCTATCATATATGCCTCTACCATCATGTCTGCTGTGTTCCATCTTACCTGCCTCTTCCATCATGTCTGCTGTGTTCCATCACATCTGCCTTTTCTATCATGTCTGCTGTGTTCAATCATATCTTCCTGTTCCAACTTGTCTGCTCTGTTCCATCGTATCTGCCTGTTCCATCATGTCAGCTGTGTTCCATCACATTTCCCAGTTCTATCATGTCTGCCTTGTTCCATCATATCTGCCTGTTCCATCATGTCTGTTATGTTCCATCATGTCTCTGTGTTCATCATGTCTGTTTTGTTCCATCATATCTGTCTTTTCAATCATGTCTGCTGTGTTCCATCATATCTGCCTGTTCTATCGTGTCTACTGTGTTCTATCGTGTCTGCTGTGTTCTATCATATCCGCCTGTACCATCATATCTGCTGTGTTCCATTATACCTGCCTGGTCCATCATGTCTGCTGTGTTCCATCACATCTGCCTGTTCTATCATGTATGCTGTGTTCCATCATATCTGCCTTTTCCATCATCTCTGCTGTGTTCCATCATATCTGCCTGTTCCATCATGATAGCTGTGTTCTATCATATCTGCCTGTTCCATCATGTCTGCTGTGTTCAATCATGTCTGCCTGTTCTATCGTGTCTGATATGTAATATCATATCTTCCTATTCTATCGTGTCTGCTGTGTTTCATCATATCTGTCTGTTTTATTATGTCTGCCGTGTTCCATCATATCTGCCTGTTTTATCGTGTCTGCTGTGTTCTATCATATCTGCCTGTTCCATCATATCTTCAGTGTTCCATCATATCTGCCTGTTCCATCATGTCTACTGTGTTCCATCATATCTGTCTGTTCCATCATGTCTGCTGTGTTCCCCCATATCTGCCTGTTCCATTATGTCTGCTGTGTTCTATCATACCTGCCTGTTCTATTGTCTTCCGTGTTCCATCATATCTGCCTGTTCCATCATGTCTATTTTGTTCCATCATATCTGGGTGTTCCATCATGTCTGCTGTGTTCCATTACATCTGCCTGTTCTACCGTGTCTGCTGTGTTCTATCATATCTGGCTGTTCCATCATGTATGCTCTGCTCCATCATATCTGCCTGTTACATTATGTCTCCTGTGTTCAATCATGTCTGCTTGTTCTATCGTGTCTGCTGTGTTCTATTATATCTGCCTCTTCCATCATGTCTGCTGTGTTCCATCATATCTGCTTCTACTGTCCTCTCTGCTGTGTCCTATCATATGTGCCTGCTCCATCAAGTCTGTTGTTTCCCATCATATCTGCCTGTTTCATCATGTTTGCTGTGTTCCATCACATCTGCCTTTTCCATTATGTCTGCTATGTTTCATCATATCTGCCTGTTCCATCATATCTGTTGTGTTCCATCATATCTGTCTTTTCCATCATGCCTGCTGTGTTCCAACATATCTGTCTTTTCCATCATGACTGGTGTGTTCCATCATATCTGCCTGTTCTATCGTGTCTGCTGTGTTCTATCATATCTGCCTGTAACATTATGTCTGCTGTGTCCCATCTTTCCTGCCTGTTCCATCATATCTTCTGTGTTCCATCACATCTACCTGTTCTATCATGTCTGCTGTGTTCCATCATATCTTCCTGTTCCATGATGTCTACTCTATTCCATCATATCTGCCTCTTCCATAATGTCTGCTGTGTTCCATAACATCTGCCTGTTACATCATGTCTGCTGTGCTCAATCATGTCTGCCTGTTCTATCGTGTCTGCTGTGTTCCATTATATCTGCCTGTTCCTTCATTTTTGCTCTGTTCCATCATATCTGATTGTTCTATCCTCTCTGCTGTGTCCTGTCATATCTGCCTGTTCCATCAAGTCTGCTGTGTCCCATCATATCTACCTGTTTCATCATGTTTGCTTTGTTCCATTATGTCTGCTATATACCATCATATCTGCCTGTTCCATCAGGTCTATAGTGTTCCATCATATCTGTGTGCTCATGTCTGCTGTGTTCCACGATATCTGTCTTTTTCATTATGTCTGCTGTGTTCCAGCATATCTGCCTGTACTATCATGTCTGCTGTGATCCATCTTACCTGCCTGTTCCGTCATGTCTGCTGTGTTCCATCACATCTGCCTGTTCTATCATGTCTGCTGTGTTCCATCATATCTTCCTGTTCCATCATGTCTGCTCAGTTCCATCATGTTTGCTGTGTTCCATCACATTTGCCTGTTCTATCAAGTCTGTTGTGTTCCATCATATCTGTGTGTTCATCATGTCTGCCGTGTTCCATCATATCTGTCTTTTCCATCATGTCTGCTTGTTCCATCACATTTGCCAGTTCTATCATGTCTGCCATGTCCATCATATCTCCCTGTTCCATCATGTCTGTTGTGTTCCATCATGTCTGTTGTGTTCCATCATATTTGTGTGTTCATCATGTCTGCTGTGTTCCGTCTTACCTGCCTGTTCCATCATGTCTGCTGTGTTCCATCACATCTGCTTGTTCTATCATGTCTATTGTGTTCCATCATATCCGTGTGTCCATCATGTCTGCTGTGTTCCATCATATCTGCCTTTTCCATTATGTCTGCTTTGTTCCATCTAATTTGCCAGTTCTATCACGTCTGCCATGTTCCATCATATCTGCCTGTTCCATCATGTCTTTTGTGTTCCATCATATCTGTGTGTTCATCATGTCTGCTGTGTTCCATCATATCTGCCTTTTCCGTTATGTCTGCTGTGTTCCATCATATCTGCCAGTTCTATCGAGTCTGCTGTGTTCTATCATATCTGCCTGTATCATCATGTCTGCTGTGTTCCATTATACCTGCCTGTTCCATCATGTCTGCTCTGTTCCATCATATCTGCCTTTTCCAAAATGTCTACTGTGTTCCATCATATCTACCTGTTCCATCGTGCCTGCTGTTTTCAATCATGTCTGCCTGTTCTATCGTGTCTGATGTGTTACATCAAAATCTGCCCATTCCATCATGTCTGCTGTGTTCCATCATATCTGTCTGTTTTATCATGTCTGCTGTGTTCCATTATATCTGCCTGTTTTATCGTGTCTGATGTGTTATATCATATCTGCCTATTCCATCAAGTCTTCTGTGTTCCATCATATCTGTCATTTTTATTATGTCTGATGTGTTATATCATATCTGCCTGTTCCATCATATCTGCTTTGTTCCATCACATCTGCCTGTTCCATCATGTCTGCTGTGTTCCATCATATCTGTCTGTTCCATCAAGTCTGCTGTGTTCCATCAAATTTAATTGTTCTATCATGTCTGCCGTGTTCCATCATATCTGCCTGTTCCATCATCTCTTCTGTGTTCCACCATATCTGGGTCTTCTATCATGTCTGCTGTGTTCCATCATATCTGCCTGTTCTATCATGTCTGCTGTGTTCCATCATATCTGTCTCTTCCATCATGTCTGGTGTGTTCCATTACATTTGATTGTTCTATCATGTCCGCCGTGTTCCGTCATATCTGTCTGTTCCATCATGTCTGCTGTGTTCCATCATATCTGTCTGCTCCATTATGTCTGCTGTGTTCCATCACATTTGATTGTTCTATCATGTCTGACGTTTTCCATCATATCTGCCTGTTCCAGCATGTCTTCTGTTCCATCATATCTGGGTGTTCCATCATGTCTGCTGTGTTCTATCATATCTACTTGTTCCATCATGTCTGCTTCGTTCCATCATATCTGCCTGTTATATCATGTTTGCTGTGTTCGATCATTTCTGCCTGTTCTATCGTGTCTGCTGTGTTCCACTATATATGCCTTTTCCACCATGTCGGCTGTGCTCCATCTTATCTGTCTGTTCCATCATGTCTGCTGTGTTCCATCATATCTTCCTGTTCCATCATGTCTGCTGTGTTCCATTATATCTGTCTGTTCCATCATGTCTGCTGTGTTCCATCATATCTGTCTGCTCCATTATGTCTGCTCTGTTCCATCATATCTGCCTGTTCTATCATGTCTGCTGTGTTCCATCACATCTGCCTGTTCTATCATGTCTGCCGTGTTCCATCATATCTGCCTGTTCCATCATGTTTGCTGAGTTCCACCATATCTTCCTGTTCCATCATGTCTGCAGTGCTCCATCATATCTATCTGTTCTACCGTGTCTGCTCTGTTCTATATATCTGCCTGTTCTATCATATCTGCTGTGTTCCATCATATCTGCCTGTTCCATCATGTCTGCTGTGTTCAATCATGTCTACTTGTTCTATCGTGTCTGCTGTGTTCCATTATATCTGCCTGTTCCATCATGTCTGCTGTGTTCCATCATATCTGTCTGTTCCATCATGTCTGCTGTGTTCCATCATATCTTCCTGTTCCATACTATCTGCTGTGTTCCATCATATCTGTCTGTTCTATCATGTCTGCTGTCTTCCATCATATCTACCTGTTTCATCATGTCTGCTATGATCCATCATATCTGCCTGTTCCATCATGTCTACTGTGTTCCATCATATCTGCCTTCTCCATCGTGTCTGTTGCATTCCATCATATCTGCCCGTTCCATCATGTCTGCCGTGTTCCTTCATATCTGCCTGTTCCATCATCTGTGCTGTGTTCAGTCATCTCTGTCTGTTCTATCATGTCTGCCGTGTTCAATCATATCTGCCTGATCTATCATGTCTGCTGTGTTCCCTCATATCTGCTTCTTCCATCATGTCTGCTGTGTTCCATATTACATCTATTATCCACCATTTCTGCTTTCTTCCATCATACATCTCTGTTCCCTCATGTCTCCTGTGTTCCATCATATTTGCCTGATCTATCATGCCTGCTGTGTTCCATCACATCTGCCTGTTCTATCGTGTCTGCTGTATTCTATCATATCTACCTGTTCCATCATGTCTGCTGTGTTCCGTCATATCTACCTGTTCCATCATGTCTACTGTGCTCCATCACATCTGCCTGCTCTATCATGTGTGCTGTGTTCCATCATATCTGTCTGTTCATCATGTCTGCTGTGTTCCATAATATCTGTCTGTTCTATCATGTTGCTGCGTGCAATCATGTCTGCCCGTTCTGTCATGTCTAACGTGTTCCATCATATCTGACTGTTCTATCATGTTTCCTTTGTTCCCTCATATCTGCTTGTTCCATCATGTCTGTTTTGTTCCATCATATCTGCCTTCTCCATCATGTCTCTTGTATTAAATCATATCTGCCTTTTCCATTATGTCTACTGTGTTCCATCATATCTGCCTGTTCCATCATGTCTGCTGTGTTCAGTCACGTTTGTCTGTTCTATCACCTCTACCTTGTTCCATCATATCTGCCTGTTCTATCTTGTCTGCTGTGTTCCCTCATATCTGCCAGTTCCATCATGTCTGCTGTGTTCCATCATACATGTCTGTTCCATCATGTCTGCTGCGCTTCATCATATCTGCCTTATCTATCATGTCTTCTGTGTTACATCATATCTGCCTGCTCTATCGTGTCTGCTGTGTTCCATCACATCTGCCTGTTCCTTCATATCTACTGTGTTCCATCATATCTGCCAGTTCCATCATGTCTGCTGTGTTTCATCATATCTGCCTGTTCCATCATGTCTGCTGTGTTCCATCATACCTGCCTTCTCCATCATGTCTGCTGTATTCCATCATATCTGCCTGTTCCATCATGTCTGCCGTGTTACGTCATATCTGCCTGTTCCATCATGTCTGCTCTGTTCAGTCATGTCTGTGTGTTCTATCATGTCTGCCGTGATTCATCATATCTGCCTGTTCTATCATGTCTGCTGTGTTCCCTCATATCTGCTTGTTCCATCATGTCTGCTGTGTTCCATCATACATCTCTGTTCCACCATGTCTGCTTTGTTCCATCATACATCTCTGTTCCCTCATGTCTGCTGTGTTCCATCATATTTGCCCGATCTATCATGTCTTCTGTGTTCCATCATATCTGCCTGTTCTATCGTGTCTTATGTATTCTATCATATCTACCTGTTCCATCATGTCTGCTGTGTTCCATTATATCTACCTGTTCCATCATGTCTGCTGTGCTCCGTCATATCTTCCTACTTCACCATGTCTGCTGTGTTCCATTATATCTGTCTGTTCACCATGTCTGCTGTGTTCCATCATATTTGCCTCTTCCATCATGTCTGCTGCGTTCAATCATGTCTGCCTGTTCTGTCATGTCTAACGTGTTCCATCATATCTGACTGTTCTATCATATCTGCTTTGTTCCCTCATGTCTGCTTGTTCCATGTCTGTTGTGTTCCATCATATCTGCCTTCTCTATCATGTCTGTTGTATTAAATCATGTCTGCCTTTTCCATTATTTCTGCTGTGTTCCATCATATCTGCCTGTTCAATCATTTCTGCTGTGTTCAGCCATGTCTGTCTGTTCTATCATCTCTACCGTGTTCCATCATATCTGCCAGTTCCATTATGTCTGCAGTGTTTTATCATACGTGTCTGTTCCATCATATCTGTTGTGCTTCATCATATCTGCCTGATCTATCATGTCTCCTGTGTTCCATCATATATGCCTGCTCTATCGTGTCTGCTGTGTTCCATCACATCTGCCTGTACCTTCATATCTACTGTGTTCCATCATATCTGCCAGTTCCAACATGGCTGCTGTGTTTCATCATATATGCCTGTTCCATCATGTCTGCTGTGTTTAATCATGTTTGCCTGTTATATCGTGTCTGCTGTGTTCCATCATATCTGTCTGTTCATCATGTCTGTTGTGTTCCTTCATATCTACTGTGTTCCATCATATCTGCCAGTTCCATCATGTCTGCTGTGTTCCATCATATATGCCTGTTCCATCATGTCTGATGTGTTCAATCATGTTTGCTTGTTATATCGTGTCTGCTGTGTTCCATTATATATCCTGCTCCATCATGTCTGCTGTGTTCCATCATATCTGTCTGTTCCATCATGTCTGCTGTGTTCCATCATATCTTCTGTTTCATCATGTCTGCAGTGTTCAATCATATCTCCCTGCTCTATTATGTCTGCTGTGTTCCATCATATCTACCTGTTCCATCATGTCTGCTATGATCCATCATATCTGCCTGTTCCGTCATGTCTGCCGTGTTCCATCATATCTGCCTGTTCTATCATGTCTGCTGTGTTCCATCATATCTGCCTGTTCTATCATGCCTGCTGTACCCCATCATATCTGCTTTCTCCATCATGTCTGTTGTATTTTATCATTTCTGCCTATTCCATCATGTGTGCTGTGTTCCATCATATGTGCCTCTTCCATCATGTCTGCTGTGTTCACTCATGTCTGACTGTTCTATCATGTCTGCTCTGTTCCATCATATCTGCCTGTTCTCTCATGTCTGCTGTGTTCCCTCATATCTGTCTGTTCCATTATGGCTGCTCTGTTCCATCATACATCTCTGTTCCATCATGTCTGCTATGTTCCATCATACTTGCCTGATCTATCATGTCTGCTGCCTTCCATCATATCTGCCTGTTCTATCGTGTCTGCTGTGTTCTATCATATCCGACTGTTCCATCATTTCTACTGTGTTCCATCCTATCTGCCTGTTCCATCATGTCTGCTGTATTCCATCACATCTGCCTGTTCTATTATGTCTGCTCTGTTCCATCATATCTATCTGTTCATCATATCTGCTGTGTTCCATTATATCTGTCTGTTATAACATGTCTGCTGTGTCCAATCATGTCTGCCTGTTCTAGAATGTCTGCCGTGTTCCATCATATCTGTCTTTTCTATCATGTCTGCTGTGTTCCCTCATATCTGTCTGTTCCATCATGTTTGCTGTGTTCCATCATATCTGCCTTCGCCATCAAGTAGGTTTTATTCCATCACATCTGCCTTTTCCATTACATCTGCTGTGTTTCATTAAATCTGCCTGTTCCACCATGTCTGCTGTGTTCAATCATATCTGCCTCTTTTATTATGTCTGCCGTGTTCTATCATATCTGCCTGTTCCATCATGCCTGCTGTGTTCGATCATACGTGTCTTTTCCATCATTTCCGCCGTGTTCCATCATATCTGCCTGTTCTATCATGTCTGCTGTGTTCCCTCGTATCTGCATATTCCTTCATGTCTGCTGTGTTCCATCATACATCTCTGTTCCATCATGTCTGCTGTGTTCCATCATATTTGCCTGATCTATCATGTCTGCTGTGTTCCATCATATCTGCCTGTTCTATCGTGTCTGTTGTGTTCTATCATATCTGACTGTTCAATCATGTCTGCTGTGTTCCACCATATCTGCCTGTTCCATCATGTCTGCTGCATTCCATCACATCTGCCTGTTCTATCATGTCTGCTGTGTTCTATCATATCTGTCTGTTCATCATGTCTGCTGTGTTCCTGTGGTCAATCATGTCTTCCTCTTCTATCATGTTTTCCGTGTTCCATCATATATGCCTGTTCTATCATGTCTGCTGTGTTCCCTCATATCTGCCTGGTCCATCATGTTTGCTGAGTTACATCATATATGCCTTCTCCATCATATCTCTTGTATTCCATCATATATGCCTTTTCCATCATGTCTGCTGTGTTTCATCATATCTGCCTTTTCCACCATGTCTGCTGTGTTCAGTAATATCCGTCTGTTCTATTATACCTGCCATGTTCCATCATATCTGCCTGTTCTATATTGTCTGCTATGTTCCCTCATATCTGC
>JAUUDZ010432659.1:254-10441 GCA_032361705.1 Panulirus versicolor
AATTTAGATCCATCGTCCAATCATAATACTGTCCATAAAGTTAATCAGTCCACTCAGGTCACAAATCCTATGGTTCGCGATTGCATGAACACACAAAAAAAG
Organism: Panulirus versicolor; assembly: GCA_032361705.1. Taxonomy (NCBI): domain Eukaryota; kingdom Metazoa; phylum Arthropoda; class Malacostraca; order Decapoda; family Palinuridae; genus Panulirus; species Panulirus versicolor. The sequence goes on from JAUUDZ010432659.1 coordinate 357, forward strand.
GAAAAAAAAAGAAGGAAATGTTAGAGAAACACAGATAATGCACCAGGCAAGATCCCAGTTTAAACTGAGCCCGTTAATTTCCATGACGTTGGACGCCCGGTCCAACTCAGGCTGAAAGTCTCGTGAATCAGTCCGAACTCAGTGAATCACATAGTGCACGCACGCTGAATTACCTAGAAATTCTCGAAAATGTTTTCCCTAGATCAGCAGATTGGTAATTGAGAAATCTCATTAAGTCCCTGCGAAAAATAGTGATAACAATGCTTAAGACGATATTTTTTCTGAAACTTTGATCACTCAAAATAAGACATAATCGAAACGCTTTACTGGTTCATTCACAGTTCAGTGGTTGGTTGAATGATATATCGCAACATGGCGATTTTCAGTTACAGCAAACAAACCATAATAGCTATTCAGCAAAATCAGAGAAATTTGATTTAGTAATAAAGCAACACTAAAACTAGTTTTGTTTTTTAGCGGTTACACTTATGAATATGCTCCCTCCACTATTTATTCTTATATCATTTTGTAGTAAACTGAGCACATATTTGTTTATTGTTTTACTTATCATTTTGATATTTTTTTTTATTTCATGAGACAGAAATGATACACAATGTGGATACAATGTATGGGCTACCTATCTGGTAAGGTTTCTTTGGCCACGAATCTTTTCCTTCCATGACAGATTTTTCTGTACCAGCTTATTGGAACACAACTTGGGCAACTTGGATGGCAAAGACTGTGTAATTATGATATATTTCGGCATAAGGTTTTTGTCACACCGATAGAAGAGTGTAGTTCTCCCCTCAGCAAAGCCCTTTAACCTGATGAGTAAACTTAAACCCTTTAAAAAGGTTAGGTAATTTAATTTTAGCTAATAAAACAACTGTTAACTACAAAAATTGAAAGGAATGTGATTAATACATCGTCACTAAAGAAACTAAAATTGATATTCAAGACTGGTTGAAGTAGCTGTACGTTTTCCCTATTCTTTCTGGGTTAGAATGGACCCTAGTCATTTTCAAATTAAACAATGATCTTGTAGGAACTAACTTGCACAGTGATCTAAGTGAACTATTATGAAGTCACCATATCTTACTTAAATATTATAGGTTGCTTTGTTCAATTTTTGTTTTCTCTCGCAGTAATCTTATACATTAGAAAAAACGAGATTTTTGAAGCTGAGAAGAGGGACTATTATAAATGAAGAGTTGGGTCAAATCAGCAGCTGTTTTCCTGTTTGAATGTATTATGGATATATTCATGGAGAACTACGTCCACATAAACTTTGATTCACAATGATATATGTAAAAGCTTTCACTTGGGTGAAATCTTAAAAGGCAGATGCTCTTTTTCTAGGTTTAATTTGTCTGTTCTACTCTTATGCACTTGTTATTGCTACTGTAAATTATTATGAGTGTGAAATTTTGATGTTTTCACCCAAAATTACTTCAAATGTCCCGTTAGTATTCCTGGAAAGATTCCGTCGAGTATAACCAGTAATGGAAACCACGCAGTCAGTAACATCAGATTTAGTTGCATTGCTGAACTAAAGATTCCGATAACATCAAATAAAATGCTAGTGCAAGAGACCGCCAAGGCACCTTTCTGGTACCATTCTCACAGCATCTCTTTGAATATTAAAAATCTTTCATCTTCTTTTGTGCTTCCTCAACAAACCCAAGCAGAGAGAGGGAGAAAGAAAGACACTAACAGGAAACATCAAATGACTAACCAGCAAGGAACTTAGCACTGACGGTGGCGGAGGGAAGTGATTCATCAAAAATGCCATGTATAGAACAAGGGCTCATCAAAAAATCCTGTTATTCCCGGGCAAAAACACTCACCAGCATAAGAAGAGAAAAAAGAAGTGAAGCGAAAAAAAGCGTCACGTATCATATTTATGGGATAACAGAACACAAAATAAGCCGATGGGCTGTGTGCCGGAAGCAACGAGAGAAAACGGAGTGAAGTACGACTGATATAGATCCTGAAGTAGTTTCTTCTTTTCTTCTCTTCTCTCTCCTTCAGCAAGGAAGTTTAGTGTCCCCTATTCTTGCTTCAAAAAATATAGACTTCACAGGAATTCCCATTTCTCCTCCTAAGAGAGGGCTTTAAAGACTCAAAGCACGGATACAGTAACGAACGCCTCACACTAAAAATGTCAGCTCAGTTTTAAGCACTACACTATCTGGTGTTGACATGTCTCGCTTGGTGACGATTTTTTTTCTTATTAGCACTAACCCCACCAGCTACTGGTGCCTGTTATATGAATATCCCGTCTCACATGTCTTCATTGCCTCTAAAGATGTTCATCATAGTTTCATTATGACATTCACTGTGACATTTTTTTTTAAAGTATTCATTAGTCCCGCTTCATCAATGTTATAGATATTGTTGAGTGATAATGAGATTGATTGATGACTTGTTTAATGATTTCAACTTCAGACCATAAAGAGAGGAAAGTGTCAACACTTACTTCCTAGCAAGTTAAGGTCCATATCAACTTTCTTTTTGTTATTTTAGTTTCCACATATAACTGCCATCATTTCTTTAAATATAGATTATCATAAACATTATCTTTTTATGGAATTCGGAGTATAAAGAGACCCAGTAAGACATCACAACCTCAAGCTACGAACTTCATTTTCTCTTCATGATACAGAACACTTTGTCTCACCCGTTATTTTCTTTTAGATTTTCGCTTCTGAAAATTCTGTAGGTGAAACGTCATTACATGTTCTATACTTCACGTCTCTTCCTCCCACGATATGCAAGCTATGCGCAAACTTTCATCAAATAAATCATAAATGCATTTTGTTCCCTAGAGCAACACTCGGCAAGCTGTTGAGTCATATGATTATTGCGTGGCCACCAGCAACTCAAGGGTGGGCCGTTTTGATACTTGTTTCTTTCCTCCCACGTCGAAGCTTCGGAACTCTTTACCTTCTCATTTATTTTCCAATAACTATGACCTAGGGCACTTCAAAAGACAGGTTTTGCACTTTTGGTGGATGTAATTTGACGTTGACGGATATTAAGACTGTGGGAGCTGATAGGCCTAAAGCCAAAGCAATCGACCAACTGTGGATGAAAATGAAAACTCTATGTTTCGTTTTCCATAATTTCATTGAAATTGTTTACAAGTATTGTAGTAGGAAGTTACACTATATACAGCTATATTGACAAAGCTTATACTACTTAATGTTAAAACATTTGTCATCAATTATAAGAATGCAATTAATACACAAAGAAGATGTCTGTTACCAGGTTAGGTCAATAAGCTTGGTTTACTAAGTCATGTATAAGATTTGAAATACAGATTCTTCATCAATGATGCCGTAACTCATGATACCAAGCGAATTCTGCAGCTAACATACCTACAGCGGGTAATCAACAACAAAATAAATCAAAATGCACATATCTAAAAATCAAAAAAGTAGAATTAACTTTTACAGACCTAGGTAATGAATATAAATATATCACAGTGACCAAGAACTTACATCCTTACAATCAAATTTATACAAAGACATTAAATACCATGAAATTCTACTTCGGTAATAATTGCACATTATCAAACACTCCACGTCTAAACTAATTATTATTTACGCCACAGAAATAAGGGTAGAAACCCGAACCATTGGATTCAGCAATGAGCATCATAAACAATTTCAACCCCTTAGAATATAAAAGCACGACCCAAGATCACAACCATTGTGCGAATGTGTTCAAGGAAGATAATAGAAAAAAAAAAAAACAAAGATATAAACGATAGAAGCAAATTGTAAACAAAAGATAAGTGAAATCATTCGTAAAAGGAAGAACTGGTTCATCAAAGATACGTATAGACTACTTCCGGAAGCCTTTCAAAAATTTTCCTTGACACTTTGCCACTAATCTCCATACCATATTTTCCGAAACCATATGCTCGCAAGATTAATCAGCGGGTGGTCAGTAGCCAGATCAACTCAACAATGCATTTTAGACAAACACGTGAAGTATATTGCACATATTGCGCAACAACGTTTATGGTAGAAAGCTTCAAGGGCTTGTAGTAAACTGGTAGACTGAATCTTGGCCTTGTGATAACGTTGAAGCGACTAGCAGATTACTTCTGCTACCACAAAGTGGTAGAAGATAGCCCTGTGTTGGTTTTGAGCTTGATATATTGAAGGTGCATCCTAACCAGCTCAGGAGCCGGGTTTTAGCTAGGCTGTTGGGCTCTGTCGGACATCGTCTGCTTTTCTTGCTTGGTAGGATCATTCTGTATCAATCGACTGATGAGAGTTCTCTGCATCAACTGTTTGGCAAGAACATTCATATCAATATGCTGACTGGCGGGATCGCTCTGCATATTTTGTTGGGTCAAGTTATTCTGCGTGAGTTTTTTGTAGAGATTGCTCAGCAAAAGTTGTTTGGTTAAATGATCTTGAGCTGGGTGTTTGGTGGGTGCAACATTCGCAGGTTGGTTGGTGGTAACATGCCTTACAGATTGACTGGGAGGAACACTCTCCCCAGGTCGATTGGTGGGAATATTCTGCACAGATTGACCGACAGGAGTATTCTGCACTGGTTGTCTAGTGGGAACAGTCTGCCCAGGTTGACCAATAGGAACATTTTGCACAGGTTTGGTGGGGACATTTTGCACAGGTTGTCTGGTGGGAACATTTTGCACAGGTTTGGTGGGGACATTTTCCCCAGGTTGACCAATAGGAACATTTTGCACAGGTTTGGTGGGGACATTTTGCACTGGTCTGGCGTGAACAAAGTGCCCAAGTTGTCCGGTGGGAACATTTTGCACTTGTCTAACGGGAACAAACTGCCCAGGTTGTCTAGTGGGAACATTTTGCACAGGTTGGCCGGTGGGAACATTTTGCACAGGTTGTCTGGTGGGAACATGTTGCACAAGTCCGGTGGGAACATTTTGCACAGGTTGTCTGGTGAGAACATTTTGCACAGGTTGTCTGGTGGGAACATTTTGCACTGGTTGTCCGGTGGGAACATTTTGCACTTGTCTAACGGGAACAAACTGCCCAGATTGGCCGTTATGAACATTTGACACAGGATGTCTGGTGGGAACAAGCTGACCAGGTTGACCGGTGTGAACATTTTGAACAGGTTGACCGGTGTGAACATTTTGCACAGATTGTCTGCTGGGAACATTTTGAACAGGTTGACCGGTGTGAACATTTTGAACAGGTTGACCGGTGTGAACATTTTGCACAGATTGTCTGGTGGAAACATACTGCCCATGTTGACCGGTGTGAACATTTTGAACAGGTCTGGTGAGAACATACTGCCCAGGTTGACCGGTGTGAACATTTTGCACAGGTTGACCGGTGTGAACATTTTGCACAGGTTGTCTGGTGAGAACATACTGCCCAGGTTGACCGGCGTGAACATTTTGCACAGGTTGACCGGTGTGAACATTTTGCACAGATTGTCTGGTGGGAACATACTGCCCAGGTTGACCGGAGTGAACATTTTGAACAGGTTGTCTGGTGGGAGCAATCTGTACAGGCTGACGATGAGAAACACTTTGTGCAGGATGGAAGCTGGGTTCGTTTCTACTGGCGGAGGCATCTTGTACAAATCTGTTCGATGCGGGAGCCTCCCTCGGGTCTACTTGCTCCTTCAAGTACAGTCTCCTCACTTGATCTGGGGACAACTGAATGGAGCCACCTGGGCCCTCGGGAGGCAGTAGGAATGGCCTCTTGCTGGAGCAGTAACAATTCCCGTCGACTTGGTAGCAATCAGGACCATGACCTAACTTCTGTGTCGGTAGAGTGTGATGGCTTTGCATGGGTGGCAATAGAAACGGCGAGCTGCTGGTACAGTGACACCGACCGTCTACGGTATAGCACTTGGGATGATGGCCAAACATGGAACGAGCCATGAGAACAGCTAGAAGCCAGAGTCAGCGGACCTACGTGTATGCTGACAAGAATCACTCTGGACACTAGCTAGGGTGCTTTACTGCACTGCGAGCGGTGCCGCAAATACGTACAAGACCAACAGGAAAAAGGCCCGAACGTTCATGGTGGGTGTTTGACGTAACTCAGTAGAAGCATTGTGGAGCTATTTCTTTTTTTCTTTTTATACTTTTTGAATGTTTTCAATTGAAAGAGAGAACACAAGGTGAACTGCGAAGAGCATGAATGAGTCATTAGATCTTATCAATGGCATATTTTCATCATGCAGTGAAAAGTAAAAGATAAAGCGATATCTGGGTGGCAGTGGTATGCATGACATTCAAGTAAATTCACTCCAAGAGTCAGCACATGACGACAAGTAAGCATGGATGAAACAGATTTATAAAAGAGAAATACGATACGAAAATAGTTTAAAAATTGATAGCAGATCGCAATCGTATTACCCCCGCAACAATGACGTGCAAGGATTTCGAGGAAGATACTCGTGACTGGAATTCCCGGGAGCAAATACGTATTCATCAAGTATGACTTCGTGTCTCCTTTTTTTTCCTTGTTTCAGCCTGTCTATCTGTCTCAAACTGTCTCTCTCCACCACAGGCAATATTATGATTCAGCCTTTTTTAATAGTCATTAATATTATACAAAGAGGGGATTATCATTATTATTACACCTCCGTCAGCCTCAAAATTTCCCATTCTCTGCTGTTATCCCAAGAAAACTCACATTTCGTCATTGCTTCTGGGGATCTGTGTTGGTGAGATATTTTTCTCATTCTTCCTCTAACTGTGTTCCCAATGTGGTGAATTCTATGCAAGTAAAGATACACTTACTTACTTGTGAAAAGAGTCAGGTTGGTTATGAATAACACCCAGGCTGACGTCATTGCTCCATTCATTCTCCTCCCTCGCACTTTCCAATACTATTTTGAGTTAAGTATTTTTTTATGAAATTATCTCACTTTACAAGATTGGTATTGGTTTTTTCTAAAGAATACTAATTCAAACACTTTTAAAATAGAAAATACGTTTGAAGTTGTCAATATATATAGAAATTATACATAAAGCTATTGTTTACACATTTTTCACAGACTGCAGTTTCCTCTGGGTGGTTTAAGGACATTAACACAAAATTCTTTGATAATATATATAAGTGATCGTATATTTGTCGGAGTATAAACCTCTTCAGTAGCAACGAATGATTTGAATTTCCAAGATAAAGGTGAGTATCTCTCCCTTATAAGAAGAGGCTTCAGCCGTCGGTAAACTAGAGTACCGGCCTGAAATCAGAGCACTGTTCAAGGCCAGGTGAATGGAAACTAGAACTGGATCTCGGGAACTTATGGAAACTGAGTCAGAACCTGAGGTCTTTTGTGTTACTTGGCTACACGCCACGGACTTGTGACCACCGTGTTATTCCTCAGGTATCAATGACAAGTGAGTGTAGACAATAACTCGAAAATGTTGGTTTTTCACATGGAATCCTTCTCTGTGAAGTAATTTTTTCCTCTACATTAATTAATTTGTAGAAGATAGAAATGTTCATATTACTGGGTGTTTATTAACTTGGTAAAGGTCTAGTTTAGCTCCACATAGCTATCAGCTCAGGATATAAAGTGATTATGTTCTTTAATGCTAATTTTGAGTTCAGATAATATAATAAAACTTGCTGAGAATAGAATATCACAGAATGGTAATCACTGTCATAGAACAGTATAAAGAAAGACAGTAGTGGTACATCAGGGGGAATGTTGGATTAATTATTTGAAAAGTAGGTAATATACAGGTAAAGTTATGTAAACGCCTTGAAAACCTCACCTATCCTCCTTAACGGGTAAGGTGTATATTAATTTTAAATGTTCTAGTCGAAATTTACCTATTACACCCGTGCTTGAGTACTGTACAAAGAGCCAAATTTCACCTGACGACAAGGTGAGCAGACATGTACTCCCATGCCGTAGACTATTTTATTTTGGATAAAAGTTCGTTTTAACTTTGCATCTCAGGTAGGTTTGGACAATGACTGCTTGCGGAAATAACTGTGGAGGACCTGTCTATTTTATCTTAAGATGAATGGAAGGAACCAGGGTGATAGTAGGATACCAGGGAAAATCTGGGTTGATTAATGTAAGAGTTTTTAATTATCTTGTTGAAATGAAAAGAACCTTTGAAAACCTCACCTAAGCACCCAAGCAGTCAAGATTTATTGATGAATATTCTAGTTGAAATATACCCATCAAACCTTTGATTGGGCACTGTGCAGTTTGAGCCGGATGTCAGTAATCAGACTACAAAGCAAGCAGAAATGTAATCCCCGCAGCAGATGGCTTTAACATTATTATATTTCTTCTGTTGCATTAGATATAGTTAAAGTTTTCATATGTTTTGTAGATATTCTGCAATTGTTTTACTTGCTTTTGAATTAATCTCACTTTTTCCCTGATAAACATACCCCTCATTACTAATGTCTTATTGTATTGTGTACTTCTATGTGAGCATTGTATGATAAAATTTCACAATATCCATAGCTATTAAACATGCGGAGCTAAACTAATCTTTTATCAATACCAATCTTTTTCTACTATTATTTTGGCTATTCAGTACGGTTTTTGTTGGTGTCGTTGATTTTTATATTACAATGGTATTACTTACTTTTAGAGTAAGTAACCCCATATTTACTCTCATATACAGAACCTTCAAGTTCAAATTCATGTTTAGCAGTTGTTATTCTATTCTCTAGACTGTACAATAGGTTTGCAGAACTAAATAATTCAGTATGCAGTGCTAATAATGACATCAAGCAAAAGTAAACTTTACCTTCTGATTTATTGAAGTGTAAAAGTAGTGAGGGTTATGCATAACTGAAAATGAAGTTAATTTGTAAGATTAGGTAAAACCCGTGTAAAAAGTTAACAGAACCTATGAAACCTTCATCTAACCTCACCTTCAACAGAACGTATAAAAACCTTCATCTAACCTCACGTAGTAGCCAGATGTATAGTAAAAATATACCAACATTATATGATGCTCAAAATTGCATGGCCACTTGGTCTGTCGTCTGTTTGTTGACATTTGACAGCTTTTGTGAGATGCTCACTTATGGGTGTGAGAAATATTTTTTGACTTGAATGTTTAACATTGGGAAATCTTATCTATGAGGAAAGTTAGGTGATGTTTCCATAGGTTCTGTTGATATTTTACAAGTTTATTTCATTCTTTAATCAACCCCTCTATTTTTCTAGATATAACTACACATTTCTTATGGCTTTTGCCTTATTTGATATCATTCTTTCAGATAAAATCTTCCAGATTATACAACACAACTGTTATTGAAGTCTTTATACACAAATGGTACAGAACATATTTACTCTGTATCTGGAGCTAGGAATGTTGCGGAACTAAACTAGAATTTTATCTTTAACTTTTCTTTTGCCAGTGAATTCTTGAAAATGAACTGATTTGATATAGAGTAGGAGGAATGTTAGATATCAAAATTCCCATAGATGTTTATTGTTTGAAAAAACAGACTATGATTTTAGTGAAATCGTAATTTTACTGAAAGATGTTACATCAGAAATATAAAATTCTCGTGTTGATATGTTGGACCAAAGATTCCCAGAAATCTTGATGATCAGGATCAGCTTCTCTTTTATAGGGTAAACAGATTGACTAATAAATATAGTGCAGGAGTGTTTTGAGAGTAAAGTAAAGGCTATAGAGCTTGATTTTCAGCTCGTACTCTATTCTGTCATGTTACATAAGGTAATAGTGGTGAGGGATATGAATATCAGGAAAAATGTGGTGAGTCAGCGTAAAAGTAGATGAAATGTGTAAGAATTCAACATAACCTATGAGACGTCACTTGACGACATGACATACGCATAGAGATTTACCAGCATTAATGTGATGTTCTCTGGGAGACCACGTGGAGTGGCTGTTTGTGGAGAGGTTGGGCAATGATGTGAACATTTGCTTGATCTGTCAGTTGTTTATTGATGTTCAGTGTAGTCCTGTCAAGTCTCATGCATTACATATGTGACTCATGCATTTGAACGATGTGGCATGTTATCATGCCATTATATGATTTACTCATGCAATTAAGAAAGCTAAGAAAAAAAGAAGGTATATGAAATGCAGACATCTAGACACTCAGAAA
>JAUUDZ010432669.1:0-13594 GCA_032361705.1 Panulirus versicolor
ATGTATGGTCACATTTTTGTAAAAGAGCAAGTTATGAATATGAATGTAATATGAACACATTAAAATGGAAGGTGAGTGAAAATCTAAGCAACAATATCTACCTACAGATAATGATTCCAGGGGCATTTCAAGAGAGGGGTCCTAGGGCAGTTGTATGAAAAGATAATAGCTACTACCACCATAAATCAAAATGGTTCGAACAAAATATTCCTTAAATAACCTGCTTACTGCAATCCTCAAATATCTGCCCAAACTTACATTCCTTCTGTTGTTCAACTTTACCTTAGCTTCTGGCTCATTGAATCAACCAATTACAATAGAAACATCATGTCTCTTCTTCAGTACCACAGCAAGCTACCAGTACAGGAACAGAAGTTGCATTAACAGGTGAAATCTCAATAATGTGTCTTTTATTATTAGAGTGAGTAAAAAAAAAAAAGAAAAAAGGGATGATAAGGGATGATAGTACTACAATCACTGAAAGAGAACCCCATTATAATGACTAATTTTCATTTTCTTCTCTAAGGATACCTGGCCCTTTTAAATTAACCCAGATGTGGTACACTCAATATGTGAATGAATAAAGGTTCACTTGATGAAGGGTGACTGTAGTCACTCCTTTTCATTCAGAGTTATACACACCACTTACCTTGGAAGCAACTTTTTCAGCAAAGCCAATCCTGGTGTTCAGTCCAGTACCAACTGCTGTGCCGCCAGCTGCCAACATGTAAACGCGTGGCAGACAAGCCTTCACTCGCTGGATACCAAAGTCTATTTGCTGGACATAACCACTAAACTCTTGGCCAAGGGTCAGGGGAGTAGCATCCTGCAGTCATGAAAATAAGGTAAGATCCAATAGACTTGTATCAGAGTAGACTACTACCATATTAACATTCTGCCTTAATTACCACAGCCTTCTAGCACTTTCTATGACTCAATCCATCCTACCAGCTATATCTTCTTATACCACTTTATTTTTCCTTCAACAGGTTAGTTATCCTCAAAATGTCTGAGAGAGCAGTACAAAAACATGATGCAGTCAAGGCAGTAAACAAAAATTCAAATTAATTGACTGACTGTTTTAAGCAAAATTTACATTAATCCTCTGACTGTAGGCATGGAAAACAGCACCCTCCCTCAAAGTAGCTGGGGACAAAAAAAATCAAAACATCCTAACACATTGTCTCAAGTGAAGCAATGAAAAAAGTACTTCTCCATTATCAAAGAAAATGAAGAGCTCCCTTCCTAACACCCTTAAACACACTCCTAAGCCATCTTTGTCATCCTTTACTCTTGCCCTCATACTAACCCTAAACATCACCCTCTGACCATTCCTGAGTCATTTCAACTCCTTCCCCTTCAACTTAGTTTCTCTCCGAGACAGATGTTCTTGATCCCTACCCTCTCACACAGAACCCCTCACCCTTTTGTTCATTCTTGTTACATCCAGACATATTGAAGCACCCCAGCCTAATGCACTGAGGAGAAATCCTCAGTTGGCTCAATCCTGTTTTTGGAAAGTGATAATACACTTAGGGGAAAGTGTCTTGCACCCATCTCCAACCTTTTAAGAGCCTCTTATAGTATGCAAGAGATACAGGAATAGTTTTCTTACTCCCCTATCTCTAGGAACAAAAAATCTATTTAGGATAAATAATCATAATTTATTCCTAAGTTTGGGAATATGTTGTAGAAGGCAACTAAGGGGCATGAGCAGGTGGCTGGAAATCCTCCCTTCCTGTGTTACTTTCAAAAAGGAGGAACAGAGCAAAGAGCCAAGTGAGGAATCTTCCCTCTGCAGCACAATCATCTGTTCCTGATGCTATCTCACTCACAGGAGAAATGGTGAACATGTACAAAAAAAGGATAAATAATTGCATGAATTACACGTTGATGAGTGTTATGTAAGAGATTAAAGAAATTTGCGGATATAGTTCCAGTAACCCATACATGGATGAGAGATTTGAGTGTAATATCAAGCTCCATGGTGAAATACTGGAAGAAGAGGAAAAATTTCAACATTTGGGAGAAAAGTTCCATTATAATGATAGTGGAAAAATTGAATTTAAAAGCAGTCCTAGAAGGGAGAGAAATTAGGATGCAAAAAAGCTCTGGTAAATGGAAATAATTTCAGGAATAAGTTTACTAGAAGCTCGCATGAAGAGGTACCTGTCCCAACTCTGATTTATGAAGGTAAAACCTATGTGCATGTATGTTGGGATAGTAATAAGAGTAACAAAGATAGATAACCTGCATAACATGGCTGGAATTAGGAGAACAAAAAACAGACTAAAGAATAGGATGTAAGAATATCTTGAGTCAAAAAATCATTAGAAAGGGAAGTAAGGCCATGTAGATCATATAGCAGATGATAGGTTAGTCAAAGGATATATATGTAGTAAAGTTATAACAAGGATGGTGTTGGCTCCAAAAGAGCAGGACAGATACAATGAAAGAACTTATTATAGTTGAGGATATTTCTAAGAAAGATGTAGGAGGAATAACTGAGGACTGGATGCAACGAAAGAATAAATTCAATCTCTTAGTCTGCAGAGTGAACAAGAAAGATGTGTTTATGTACATTTTTCTTGTTAGAGGCCCTAATCAAGGCCATCTCATTAATGTGCTGTTAATGGACCAAACCAGGGCATGTGAAGCTTTCAGGGTAAACTAACAAAATGTCTGTGGGGCCTAGTTGTGGATAGGGTGCTGTGGTTTCAGTCTATTACACATGACAGCTAGGGAATGGATACAAGTGGATGTGGGGTTTCTTCTTCTGTTCTTGGCACTACCTTGCCATCATGGGAAATGGCAATCAAGTATGAAAAAAATATACATGATTATTCATATACACCCTAGCCTGAACTGGGTATCCATTTTATCAACCACTCCCAGGGGTGGATGAACAGCTAGGTTGACTATGGCCTGACTGCTGCAACAAGGATTGAAACCTATGCACTCAACCTTAGGCAGCCTGTGAATGTGCCACTGTCAGGAACACTGATCTCTACATCACGGAACATCCATGTTTCACTTTAAGACACGGGTCATGAGTTGGGAAAGTCTATGAGCGATTTCAAAGGCTGAATGTACCTGATGCAACCATGACAATTGGGAATGAAATCAATGATAAGTGGTAAGCAGATTGATTGCACTTTTGAAGTATCTGGTCAGTATCAAATCTATTTCATGTCTTAACTTGCATATCTAGCTACAGGGAAGAAAAGAAGCAAGGAGCTATGTTGATGAGAGATGTAAATTTTTTCACTCAGTCTACACAAGGTAAAATTTAGCACAAAAACTATGTCTGTTAAGAAAACTCAAATAAATTCACCTGGGTATGAGTACGGCCAATTTTGATGATATCTGCAAACTCTTTGGCCTTGTCATCCAAAGCTTTATGCAAGGCCTCAAGACCAGGCAACAGTGTGTTGTTAATTTCAACAGCAGTTGCAATGTGCATTGCAGTAGGGTATGTATCATTTGAGCTCTGAAAGTAAAAATAATCAGATTATAAATTCTGAAAGGTAATGCACAAATCACATAATAATCATGAAAGACTGAAGAAATTAATCAATATAAATTAGAAAAAAGAGAAGAAAAATATTGACAATATGCATGGCAAGAGAAAAAAGAAATTAAAGAAAATATCTTGTTACTAAACACTTCAAAAACTGAAAGACAAAGCATAATCATATCTACATGAATTTTATGGAATACTGTCAACCAGACAAGCACTAAAATACTTTAGACCCTGTAAGACTGGAGGTGAGACTCTTGAATATATACTAGAAGCTCTGAGACATGATCCATGAAGGGTTTGGAGGGAGTTTACTTTTTCAAACAACTCAGTTCTTTTGGTTTCCCACAACAATGCCTGATGTTGGATAGGTTCAGGTGCTGTGGCTTGACTGGATTATAATCAAAATCTGTTCACAGTTTATATCCTGTAAATCTATATATACTTCCATACTTTGGTGCACATAAGATGAAATGGCGCACATTTGCAAAACTCATTCCTCCGCTGTCTGGGGAATGCTCCAGCCTGGATATTTTTGCATCAACTCAGTACAATTTTGCTCTGTTTTGAATCTGAAGTGGCTGTGTCTGTTGCTCTCCTTTGTTTTTTTTTGTTTATTAGCATTGTGAATTTTCATCTGGAAGACTACATCAAGTAAAGCTACATGATGGCATCCACCATCTAAAAACAGCAAAAACACCAAGTAAGTTGTTGAAAGATATGAAAAATTACAGTGTTCAAGAAAAATTAATCATAGGACGATCTAAGGTGCATAGTTTCTATACATCAGGGTGTTACCGTCAACAGTTTGCTTACAGTGGGTATCACCTTACCACATCAAACATTCTTAACATACTGCACATCAATTCTCAATTAATGCTATCATATGCCTTTACTAAATCAATAAATGTTGCCTAACAAGCCCTCTCCTTATCCTTCTCCTGATAAAGTTATGACCCTTTGTACTGTACTGCAACACCTCTGATGACCCTCGGCCTTTCTCTTAACCAACATCCCATAATAATTTTCAATGAGCTATCAACTTGTAACTGATTATGCAGTTCCTCAACTCCTTATAAAAGTGAAGGCAAGGAATGGTATGTACCTCTTCCTCTTCCTTTAGGACTTTCCATTATTAGACGCACTTCAAAAGCTGTACATCAAGAAATTTCTGAATAACTTTCCTTCTCTCGTCCAGTGTTGTCTCCACATATTCATCAAAAACAATCTTCCCTCCTTCCATAAACATGGCTAATAACTTCATTAACCTCCATGTTTAACAACATCCATACCATAAAAAATCTCTCACAATAAACCAGTACTCAATTTACAATCATACTCTATTAACATACGAAAACATAAAATACACTAACATTACAAAATGCCTATATCAACAAATAATCTAAAATACAAAGGAAGAATTTGGTGCCATGCAGCCTCAATCAAAATCAATGATCACATTACCTGACTTTTGTTGACATGATCATTTGGGTGAACTGGAGACTTTGAGCCTAGCTCTCCTCCCAAGAGTTCAATGGCACGGTTGGCAATTACCTCATTAGTATTCATATTGGACTGTGTCCCAGAGCCCTGAAAGCAGATAAAATAATTTGTACATAGGATCTTTCAACAATATACAAGTGCTATCAATACATCTTTTATCCCCAACTGCCTTTCCTAATCTAATGTGGAGGTACCAAAAACTGATGAACAACATCCTCATTTGCACAAATCTTATCCCTAGCCATCATGTATAATCTATCATGAACTACTGATCAACATCCACTGCCAAGCCTCATGAACCACTTCATGGTTTTCTTTGACCACTTAGAATGCCCTGGTTCAGCCCATTCATAGTGTCCCACGATACATAACATTGCTCAATTCTTTCTCTCCAGTGGAAACCTCTGGCCCTTCAAATGTTCAAGCCCCGATGCCCAAAGCCTCATTTACCTCGTCCTTCCGAATCCTCCTTGGTCTTCCTCTTCTCCCTCACTTCATCTCCCTTCATTCATCCTTTTCATATGCCTGAACAATATCAGCACAACCTGCAGATCCACCTCAATCAAACAAATGATGTGAGATAATACAGACAAGAGATGGATAACCAGGAGTGTTAAGACTAGTTTGCCAGATTTCACAAACAAGTAATTACACACACAAACTCAGATGTAAAAAAAACAAAAACATTCACAACTAACCGTCTGCCAGATGACAAGTGGAAAGTGTTCATGATACAATTCACCACTAATGACTTCATCTGCAGCTTTAGATATGGCTTCAGCAACAGTTGCATCAAGACCATATTCCTTGTTCACCTCAGCAGCAGCCTTCTTCAATACTCCAAAGGCCTTGATCACTGGCAACTTTAATATTCAAACATAATTAACGAAAGGAGACGTACTGTTCTCCACATGTTCATTACACATGACCAAATTATTATTTGCTTTTTGAAGCCATAATGTACATTTTCAAACTATCAAAATCTTTTACAAGTACAGAAATAATTATCATTCATAATGATGTACTCATTTTAAGGCAACTTTCTTGAATTTTTCATCATTTCTAGAAGATAAATGATGCTTTATGAAATACTAACCGGCATGCGTTCAGTATCTCCACCAATTGGAAAGTTCATAACAGAGCGTACAGTCTGAGCTCCATAATATTTGCTGTTGGGGACTTCTAATTCGCCAAAGGTATCAGTTTCCTTCCTCACTCCTTCTTTACTATTCTGAAAATATTCATGATACATCTCAATCCTAAGAGAAATTAGGTGCATAAAATGGAATAATCACTCCCCATGAATGAAGATAAACATAAATTATACCCTTATTAGAACATGCACAAACTTTGTCCTAATTTGTTTGATGAGATATGCAGCATAATAGAAATTAGAGCCAAAACTCCAAACCAATGATATACACCTGAACTTATAAAGAGGCTAATTATATGTAACCAATATATAGCAATAAAAAGGAACTGAACTTGTACATGAATCACATTAGATAAAAAATACAAAATATCTCAGAAATGTATAAATGATGACAATACTTATCACACATCATATTACAAATTACACTTACTGATTTTAGGAAATGAAATTCAAAAGTTTAAGTTATCCTAAAATATATACTGTAAGTTGGAGGATTATCCTCCTCCGCCATTACACAGCAAAACTGCCATCATTCACTGACACTGCACAAATCAGTGTTAATTATCTTTTCCAACACCTGCTTGATAATGATCATTTTATTGCAAATACACCCAAATAAAAAGCACTGTTCACTGTAACCACATAGCAGATACCTTTTTCCACTCAGAGAATGGCATATCAACATGGAAATCAACTTTAAAAGACTTGTCAATAAAAGCACCCACCTGTCATCTGATAAATATGAAAAGTTAAAAGGTTGTTAACTTTTTCACAGAATTCATTTTAATTTTCAAACTAGTGACATCTGATTTCGTCTTTTGCAATTTGGAACAAACTCCCGAACATGGTGTGCAAACACTAATCTGTCACAGCAATAATACACCACAGAGAAGGAAAAGGTTACTATAGCTTAAATCATGGGAAACTATTTCTAAATGCTAAAAAAATGTTGAGTATAATCTTTCTTTTTTATTCACTCTGTGCACCTTCTATGAATGAACAAAGGTTATACAACTGCAATTATAAAGCCTTGAAAAAAGAAAAAACTATTTTCAAATAGCCAATGAAATCACACTTATTCTTTTATAAATCAGATTTGTCAAAAAATTCCATCTCTACATAGTTTCTAACAAGATATCCTCTGTTGCATTTATTTCCTCTATACCCTTAGTAACATCAGCCTTTTGTTTCAAGCTTTTTCATATTATATCAGCTTTCTTACATAATGCTGAAGTGTAATAGATGTTATCAAAACATGATATTTTTCTCTTCCTAGGAGCATTTCTAACTGAATTTTTCATCTTCTGTGATACCAACAAACATCCATCAGAACAACTAAATTAAACTGCTTTCTGAAAAGTACGTACGCAACAAGGATAAATTTTCACAACTAAATATTTAGGATGATTTTAGTATGCCACTCCCATATATTCTGAATCATTTTTCTGATATGCAAGTTGAATCTATTGGTAAACAAATCTTTTCACACTTCTTTCAAACTGTCAGCCTTGATGCCAACAATGAAATGAGTGCAGCTTCTTAATTGCACGCACATGAGGTCCAGTAAATCAGTTATTCTGTAAGCTGTGAGTTTTACTTTATCAATGCAGTGTTACCAAAATAATTATTTTTTCAATAAAAAGTTCCCCTCTACATTTTATCTTAAAGTCAAGACAGTGCAGTGTTTGTCGGCCAGCACTGCATTACCAGACATATGACTGACCCATTTATCAAGGCATCAGTAACCTTATCCCCCTAACTTTGAATTAGAAAAAGGGAAAGGTAACCTTTTCAGGTCATTATCATCACAGTATAAGCATTAACTGCAATGGAATAGGATAAACAGAAGCGAGAAAACTTTCGAGCAAAGCATTTAACAGAGTGGGTACAAAGTTGGACAGCAGAGCACCAGCAGTACTAAGGGCCATCTTTCAAAAAGACCAAAACACAACATCAGTTCAGTTTAATATTCACATACATAAAAATCTTTTTGAAATTGTGTGCAAAATCAAATACTACAGTGGTCTCAACTAGATACAGAGCACCAACCAGAAGTAAATTAAAAAGTGTGCTGTGCATAATTTTTGAATTTAAGGAAGATTCGTTATGAAAATTCAAAAGCAAGAAGTATCATCTGTGACATACACAGTCACCCAGTTCATGCTTGATAAAGTTTCAGGCATCTGATATTATTTCTACAGACAATGAGAAAAATCTTACCTTCCTGAATTTGGCTTTCCCTACTTTTGTTTTCTGGCAAAGAAATTAAAGTGCAAATAATTAATCATCAAAATTAGTGATAAATGTTAATAACCAACAAACATGAAACATAAGTTATTACTACAATATCTATAGCTTGATGTTACTGTATACATGGTGCATGTATCTACTAATTGTTTTCATCCATTCTTACATTCCACCTTCCATAAGTCTCTTCTAACCCATCAAAATGAGTTAAACTCCCTTGAACAAATCTCCATATTGTGTTCAAGTTCTCTCCAAAATGCATCCTTCACCTCCTCTTCTCTAATACAGCCATATGAGGCAGTTAGCTCTATGATACACAATTTATCTGTTAAAAACTAAAGTAAAGGACAAAGATTATTAGGGTTGGCTACAGGTAATGGTAGTATGGAATTCTACTTTCATGAAACCAGAAACAAATTTACACAAAAGCAAGCACAGATGACATTTCTCATTTCAAATAAAATATACTTTACAAGGCATAATACAGCGTCTAATGGCACTTAAGAACAAAATCTATAACAGGATTTACATCTACAGTGTATCATCTACAGTTACCACCCTAATGTCTGACAAATTCCTGCAGTCTGCTTGGCACTAAAGTGTTCATAATATAGGTTACTGACATATGTTTTATACACTAACTCTGATATAAAAAGATGTTAATTCATGATCTATCAAATACTGTACATGATATTCAATTTCTATCCAATTCATGGATCTAACTACTGTTACCACAATCCTAAAAACAACCTTGCCAACTACATCTTTAAATAGTCACAATATGGTTCCTAAAATTTTAACTTTTTATGTTTCAGTCAAGTTTGCTACAGAAAATATGCATAAAATTACTTAGAAGACACTTCAGTAATATTGTTGTAATCAATATCCTCCTAATCAAGATCATATCCTATCTATCTATCTATATCTCTTGACACCATTCCCTTCAGGAACTCCCTTAAAGAGGTGACCACAGCAAAAGTCTCTATAATTGGTGAAATCCAGTGCAACTTCTCAGCCTTTTAGTGTCTTGCCCTTAACAGGCCACTGGCTAAGAGCAACTTAGCACAATGTTTCCAGAGGCTCCAACCAAACATTCCTACCAACTACTTTTACCTAATGTTCCAACCAACTACTATTATCTAATGCTCTCATCTAAATGGTCCTACTACTACTTCCACCTAATGTTTCTAAATAAACGCTCCTGTCTAATATTCCTGCCTACTAGTTTAATGTATTACACTTACCACTTTGCTAAAGGGCAGGAGTAATGCATAGCACTTAGTGAAGAAAAATCTAGTTACAGAGAATGAGCTGTGTGAGTTAAGTGTTATCAAGTGTCATGTGTAACAAGGAGAGGCCATATGTTTGTGGCAGAAAGCAAAGATAGATACCTTGGTCAGAGGAGTACAACTTGACAACAACTGAAGTGCTGGCTCACTATGCAGCCATCACTAACCCATCTAATACCGTGGCAGGTAGTATCAGTAATACCTACCTAGATGGTGGCTGCCTACCAAATCTCCAAGAATGGAAACAATTTTGATTTTCATTCTGGATATCTCAACAAGAATCTTCATGTATATCTACAGTAAATTAAAAAAAGTATGAACAACACAAAAACCAGCCAAAAAACAACATTATGGAGACTAATTAATAAAGGAACATCATGATCAATTCCTTAATAAATGCAAAGTAATGAAATTAAAACTGAATGAACTGTTGGAGGGGAATCTAGTTATTATGATTCTACTATCTGTAAGGGAGCCATTACTTATTTTTTTGCTGTAAGAAAGTTAAAACTGTCTCTTGACTTTTGCACTACCTCAAGAATTTCTAGACATTCCTGAAGCAAGTCTGCATACACAAGTCAGTCTTTCAAGTAGGCATAATTTTGATCCATCTTCCCCATAGGGGCTACAAGCTAGAGCCACCAATTTTGTAACTATCCTGGTTGCAAAAATTAGGCCTAAAGAAATGGCCAGAACCTACTGGCTAGATGGTCCACTATCAATGACAGAAAATTTTGGAAACTTTGTATTCATAAATATGTGCCAGAACACATTGTCCAGGTCAGTGACAACCCTCTAAACATCCTCCTGAATTAATTGCCCTACTAATACTGATGTCATATTGAAAAAAAAAGTTTAGTCTTATTTTTCTCCATTGCCCTGTAGTTGCCCCACAACATTGCAACATTCTCCTTTATTACTTGCCCTACTAATACTGACGTCATATTGAAAAAAATAAGTTTAGTCTTATTTTCCTCCATTGTCCTGTAGTTGCCCCACAACATTGCCACACTCTCTGATTGCTGGAGCCCCACATTAGTACTGGAGCAGACAGGTAAGGTGAGGTGAGGTAAAGTAACACTTGGGTTGGTCTTTGCTCATCCATGTGCTTATCCTGTTGGCTTCAGCAGCCTTTTGTTCACTGCTTTCACTCAAAGAATCATCTGTGCACCATAGAGCTGAAGATAATGTAAAACAGGATATCTTAATGAACAAATAATTATACAAAATAAACAAATATGTTAATATTTTGCTTAAACTTCACCTCTCAGAACCAGGAAACCTGAGAATTTTTCTACCTGAATTATTCAGGTGGTAGAAACATTCCAAAAGCACAGCTGCTTGGGTCATAGCCAAGAATTGTACATGCTTGGGTTTATTGCCCCAAAGTGTGAGTGCCAAGGAGCCTTCTTTCAATACCTCACATAATTTTGGTTTATACAACTTTTAATATCACTTCCAATGACTTATAAGGGGATTATCACATGCACAAGTCTGGTCATCCTTCAATAAATCTACAATCCATTCTACTATAGGTGTTGTATATTTCATCTAAAGTAAATTTCATGATCAGCTACAAAAAACTCATACACAAACTTATGTAGGCATTAAAAGTGATATGTAAACATCAAAAATATTTCCCATCAACTCATGTAGAAAGTCACACATCAAAAAATACAAATGATATGAACCAGGATATGTAAGGATACTATATCCACAAAAAGGATTTTTCTTTTTTTTCCACCATTTGTATTATCCACAAATAATTCTGAAGTGTAAACATATGAAGGCTTTGTATTAATCATAAAGAATTTACCGTTATCGAAATAACTAGTCTATAATTTGATCATCCCTCAGAGTGTGAAGAGCCTTTCCACATATATGTATTGCATACTATACATAGCATTACTCATGCACTATATTATACTAGGCAGCAAAAGCACAATGACTAGGCAACATCCTATGTAGGAAACTGCACATTGTAAAGTAATGCCTGTTACTTTTTAAAAATCTTGAGATCCTAAGATGGAAGTCACACCAAAAAATAACATTAAAAGTGACTACTGAGTTTCTTTAGCATTACCATAAATCCAAAATCCAGAATTTGTTTTCTGCATGCGAGTGTTTTTGGTCAGTAATCTTACTTTTATGGATTGAAGCAAGGCATGTATATACCTATATATTTCAATGTATACATATATATATATACGTTTTTTTTTTTTCAAACTATTCGCCACTTCCCGCGTTAGCGAGGTAGCGTTAAGAACAGAGGACTGGGCCTTTGAGGGAATATCCTCACCTGGCCCCCTTCTCTGTTCCCTTCTTTTGGAAAATTAAGAAAAAAAAGAGGGGAGGATTTCCAGCAACACGCTCCCTCTCCTTTTAGTCGCCTTCTACGACACGCAGGAAATACGTGGGAAGTATTCTTTGCCTCCAAAGTGTTTGAAATTCTCCTTGCCTCTCATTTTCCAGAACATTTAAACTCTTGGTCTCTTCTTCCAGACCAGTGATCGGTCCAGCGGTTATCTTCTCTCCCTATATGATTCACCTGTCGTCCTCCTGTCTAAAGCATTTGGGGGAATCTTCTCATTTTGCTGTATAAACTTTCCTCCCTTGGCTTTTCTGCTCCGCTCTGTTCTCTAATGTATAGATTCTTTGCGAGGCGTCTCATCACGTGAAGTGCTAATGGAAAGACTACTCCAGCCTATCCTTGTTAACATCAGCGTCTCCTACTGTACTGTCATGTCGTTTATACTCTCTCATCTGTCTTTAAATGAACGTTCCTTTAAGTTTTATTTTTTTTTTTTCACTTTTAAGCTGTCCCAGGACTCCTTATTTCCATCATGTACATCATTGACCTAGAGACAGGAGCCACTAGCAAAATTTCGAAAATAACCGCACTAAGGAAATACAGTCTCGTCAAAGGAAGGCGGTCTGAAAATTCATAGGAATATAAACAAACTGTTTCGTCGTGAGATACAGCAAATGGATTTCAGCGAAGACAAAAGCAAAGGAATGGACTTTGGCACGAAAGATGTGAATCGCGAATATAAGATACTCGACCAACCAGTGATAAATCAGAGATCTTGGTTCAGTCATTATCAGTGATATCCTAAGATATTGAAAACAGTAACTAACTGCTAACAGGATGCCAGGCTACATTGCTAGAATAAACATTACGAAAATAAAGGGTACAAATACTCACTTGGGTATGGTGTTCGATTCTGGCCACCAACTCTGAAAAGAGAAGAACAAAATCAAAGAAAAGCAGCGAAACTAATTCCGTCATTTGCCAATAAATCTAAAGAGGAAAGACTCTGAGACACAGAATTATTCTCTCTAGGAAAAGAGTTCAGACTCCGAGGGGAACTAATGGAATTTTTCAAAATATCAATTTCGACAAAGTAGCATAAAGTAATTTCTTCATTTCTAGACTTATTCAGTGACCACAAATAAAGTTATGGAGATTAAAGGGAAGGGGACATAATAACAACTTGGTCAAAAGTTGTTTTTCTGAAGCAGTAAAGAGTTGGAACATTAAAATAGACTGCCATCAGATGAAGCAAATGCAAAGACTACCATTACCAGATAAAACTAGACGAATACTTAAATCACATATTATCAGTATACAATCCTGCTTGAAAAGAATGGACATTTAAACGTGTCATTCTATTTCCAAGTCCAGCCCTTACTGAACCCATTTATACAATTGTTAGGGAACTCTTCCTCTCACACTTTTTCATGTAAACTTTACATCATTTTAGAACTTCCTTGGCAATATGCCTTCCCAGCTGCATGAATTGCTCCTTATTTTTTCGATTCGGTACTTGGGCCGGAGAGAGAGAGAGAGAGAGAGAGAGAGAGAGAGAGAGAGAGAGAGAG
>JAUUDZ010432680.1:0-13594 GCA_032361705.1 Panulirus versicolor
AAGGAAACTGGGTCACGTCTCCGTGATCCTAGGTCGCCGCCGGCTAACATACGGGGCAAAGGCACACTTAAATCCATCACCACGACGTCAGGCTGGTCGGGGTGCTTGGCCAGGTGGGTAGGTCAGTCATGCACATCAAGTCGGCGTGCATGACGGGAGGCAGTGATGGCTCCCACAGCACAGTCTCGGCCGGGGTCACCTTAGCTACCTCTGCCCTTGTTTTTCTAGGGAAATTTTTGCAGATCATCCCACCAGAGTCAATGATCCTCTCTCATTCAGTCTCCTTGACATTCATTCCATTCCCTCTCTCCATCTGTAGTAATTTCCCGACTTACCTTACGTATTTCTACAATAGATCTGACCTTAATGAGCCATTATGATCGTGATAAAGGAACACACATCCGTACCAATCATCTTCATGTCGAATATGCTCAAGCTTCTCCTTTCCTTCCTGGATGAGCCATTTGTGTCATTAACATCATGGCTGCCACCAGACTGTACGCAACGTTCAACATCATCATATCATCAGACGACACACCAAACAAACGTGAGGAACGTTGTCTTCGTCTTAAACCAAGGTTATTCCTTCTTCGTTTTCCACAACCGAAATATGAAGATATTGTCTCTTCACGAGAAGTGAGACGGTGCGCTCTACGGAACCTGTCATTACGACATGAAATCCCATGTCTTAAGCTGCCTGGCATGGACGAGAAGTGAACCCGTCTTCCTGCAAGACAGGTTCGCTACATGCAGGGGAAGGTGTCAGCCGTGTTTCCGGCGAGTCGGGTCACATTCCACCCTCCCCGAAAAACTGGTTTGCTCTGTCCTTACTGATTCCTCAGCTTTACCAGGACGTCTGGATGATCCTTTAGCACAATGGTTCGATCCCTTAACCACGACAGTAGAACCCCCTTAATCATGAGCTTTATTAAATGGTCGTTTCCAATGCTACGTCATCACACTTGAGGGTCGTGCGATCGTTTGGGGGGGGGTATTCATAAGGCACACCTATACACACACGGGGCACGAGTGAAAGAGAGGGTTTACTCCCCGTCACCAGGGGAGGACCCAGCTCCAATCATCACCCCAAGGGTGACATTGTCCCAGGGCCTCACCATGACGTAAAAATCTCTCCAACAACCCTACGTGAAATCATAAATGAGCAGTTGGAAAGTTTTCAGTCATTAGGTAAGACGCGGGTCCGGTTTACGAGGAGGGGGAAAAAAAAAAAGACATTTCCTGTAAAGCGACGGCAAGTGGCCTAGTCCAGCAGGCTTGGTGGGGACGTCTGCTGACCTACTTACGTCTGGGCTGCCTACTACCTCCAGCAGACCAGGTCAAGGGGAGGCGTAATGACCACAGGGTGTGAGAAGGGAAGGTGTACGTTATCTATTTGTATTGTACGGGGAGGAAGATTTACGCTCGTGGGGGCTCCATCTGTCTTTCTCTCTGTTCGCGCGCTCGTCCGGAACGTGGGGACTCTGGTGAGTGAGCGGTGAACTACAGATCCCAGCAGACCACGGTGGCTATTTATAATCATTCGCCAAGGTTCTGCAAGACTTCTCTGGACCAAACACTCATCGAGGCCCTCCAACACCTATCTCACCCACTACGTACACGTCTGTGCACCAACGGCCCCGTGTGCCCCTGAAGGTGTTATTTTAGCCTAGTGTTCTCTCGCCTCTCACAACGTTTACTGTTAGCCTCGTCACGTCCGTCTTATCATCTTAATCTCTTATCTATAGTTTATTCCTAGTTGAAACGACTAATTTTCTTTACGAACATATAGCTCATATTTTTTTTTTTTTTTATCTTGCATAGCTTGTTTCGTAATAAAAACTTCTAAATTACAATACTTATCTTCAGCTTTACCTTCAGACTATTTTTCTGTTAACCAACAAAGATGAGTTTGGGGTCATCGTCAGTCCGCAGCTCAAAAGGTTTTACTGTAAATAATTCTAAAAGTCTGCTCCATCGATGTACGTCTTATCCCGTCACAACGGCCGCTGGAAACTTGGTTTCAGACAGGATTTTCCCCAGCTGGATGGATGCAAACCCAAGGCCTCTAACATTCATTTTTTTTTTTTCCTATTTCGTTACCCGAGTCCCCTCACAATCTTCCCAACTCCTCACATGCCTCGTTCATTCCACCACTCACCTGGTATGACCGTAACATCTAAACTCTACCTTGGAGGCCCCACATTATACACCCGGCCTCAGAGAAACTGAGACCTGTTTACATGTGGCAGATTCGTACTCTTCTAAACCGTTGTTCTTCTGATGATATATAAGTATTCACTCGTCCTTGTATGGAGTAGCCTCCTGCTCTCACACCGGAGACGGATGGTTCCAGCTGTACATATTCACCTAACACAAGAGACCAAAGAAATGTTTTAACACTCCCAACCCGACCTCAAAACTTGACCCACTTCCCCTATGCCGCAGTGTTGATTTTCTTTTCTTGCTCTATAGATATTTATCCGGTTTCTGCTTCCACGAACTGGTCTTGTGTGCCTCCACCATTACGTGTATCATATAATACTCGGCATGTCGCTGCGTCATATGATTACTCTGTTGTTGCCCTCGAGAGTGAGGCGCTGGGAACCTCTTCCTTGCCATTTACCACAGAGGCTTTCTTAACTAACCTTCCCATCTCTTTCCTAACAACTCTGTCCTCTGCCTCTTACAAAATTCTTAATTCTTTTCCTCTTGTATCCCTCGTTCTCATTAAAGGCCGCACCTCATTGAGGGCTTCTGTCTGTCCTTCAATATACAAAAGAAAAGGAAATCTTTTAACCTCGGTCCTGAGCTTCATGTTGTCTATACATATGATCCCTGCGGACCATCGCCACCACCACCATTGTGGTCACCGAGGACCTCCTAGCCAGCAAGTGGCAAGTCAACGGTGGAGCCGTGGCTGCTCCTGATCTGGTTCGCAGGAGGTCCACATGCAGCAGGAACTGGCTGACTCTCTGGGGTGGGAGCTGTGGGAGACATGACCAGACCGTCCGGCCCCAGCACTTCTACTTGCCAGGAAAAACTATCTAGTCCATTCAAACCCAGAGGCCGCGCCCACAGTGTCTAGCTGTTCTTGGTTCAAAGTCAACAAACTTCACTCCAGAGAAAACATATGATCTAAACACACACACACACACACACACAGATATACACACCCACACACACAGAACAGCAGCAACGGACGGGAACACCCAAGCTAACTCTCATCTTCTGGCCAATGATTCAACCAAAATAAAGCTTCCTCAGGTCTGCTGTACAAGTAAGGAGAGGGAGGAGATTCCTAAGGCGCCCCTGAAAGCAGTATTTCTTATAATGCATCATTTCACTGCAGAAATGTGAGGAGTAATGTTACCACTGGTCGTGGGAGGATTCAAACCAACACGCTGAAGACGAGATGCCATGTGTACAATACGATGAATTTTTTGGTCGGTGGTCATGGTTAAAGAATAATCAATAAGGAGATAATGGGAATAAATGAGTTTAAGTGAATAAAGAAGTTCGTTACATAAAAAAATCTATATAAGAGTGTAACAGTAAATATAGAGTGTAACAGTAAATGAATCACGAAATTATAACTTTTAGGCAACTCTCTTAACCGACATGCCGGTCGAAGAGCTTTCAGTACATATGTGGCCAAATTCTTTCAATATCTGGTTCATAAGCTTGAGGTCTGAAGTATACGTAAGTAGAATGATTTGGAAATTTTGTGTGGGCATATTCATCACCTTTGTCAGGAAATTAAAGAATGGCAGATAATTCAGCATGCGACTAGAGATAAACTCGACCAGAATTTTAAATACGAAATGGTCAGAGAAGATAAATCGCCAAGACCCTTACAGTTATAACTACCACGTCTGTTAAAAACTGACCAGATGAAGGGTACTGTGCCGGTCTTACGATGGATGAAGAAAAATAAGAAGAATTTAGAGAAAAACTGTCGTCAGTTACTGATCAACAGTATCAGAAGTTATGATAACTGGAGGAAGGAATCAAGAAAGGAATACTAACACAGGTCATGAAACTGTCATACATGAAAGAGGAAATCTAGGAACTGGGAGATATAAACAAAGGCCACGAGAAAGTCAAGTGAGGGGATGCAGAAGGAATGTAACCGAAGGAAAGGTCAGCCGGGTTCTCTCTGGATGTCCTTGAGATACAACAACAAACTCGCCACAACACACACACATCAGAGACCTGATCAATGAGATAAAGGAACGGAGACCTGGAGGCACTGAAGCAGTGGTACCGTATGGTAAAGTACGAGGGAAAGCTCGAGAAAGAGTAATATAAACCCTTCCAGATTGAACGATCAGGGAGATACATAATGTTTAAGATGGTAGGTTAAAAAAAATATATGGCAGAGTATACAGGATCTGAGGATGTTAGCAAATACGAATGTCATGAATGAAATCAAAGACATGGAGGTTCACGAAATAACTCTACAGGATCTCACTGACAACTGGGTCGTAACAAGCTCATGAACGTGAGGGGAACAGGACGAAGACAATCGAAAATCGATGATTTCTGGGCTGCACGAAGACCATATTCCAGCCACCGAGGAGAAAGGAGATAAAGTGACCACAAGATTTCCAGAGGCTTTACAAGTGCCAAAGGTAGTTTCTGAGATACAAGACAGAGAACTGGTAGATATGGTCGAGACACAAGGGGTCGACCATCATGGAGTGATGTATCCAGGAGGTACTAATAGCAGGCTAAGAAACTTGCAAGCAGGGAGGCACGCAGTATGGTCTTCACCAAAGTTGAGACAGACAGATGAAAGAAAAAGAGACAGGTAGAGAATACCATCGGAGGACAAAATACTGGAGACTGCAGGAGAGGCCGGAGGGCGGAGCGGCTCCACCAGTCCTTCTAGTGAGGCAAGGAATGTAATCATAGTGACACCAATGTCATAATGACTATCATGGAGCGGGTAGAAGTCAGCGTCCAAGAATAAAATACTAATTTCTAACGTCTTCTAATTCAGGATCCATCCACCTGACTCTGATTTTCAGTCGGCTGTAAGTTCCATTCCAAACACGCACGTACACACTAAACATTACCACACTTAAACCATTGAGGTTTCCTCAGTAACATCGTTGATACGACTTTTTAATGGTTACGTTAGATTTAGGGCAGACCATCATGAACCCAAGGGTCGTACCGCCACACTCAGGGCGAAAACAGACCCCTGTGGTCAGGGGAGACGTCGTATCTATGGCTCCTGCGGGTGTAGGTTATTGTGCATTATCCTCACGTTGGCCGGGCCAGCCACAACACATAGGTACTAATGGCTTGAGGTGCAGGAGTCTGTAGGGTACGCCTCCGTGGTGGCGCGCAAGGTCACCAGCTGGTGAGGGTTCGACCCTTGGAGTCGAGAACATGTGATATCTTTGACCATTTCCCTCCTCACGTCACGTCCTGGCCACTTGTGTTACATCACGGCCACTTTTTGTCTGCCGTGGTGTGTAACGTGTCAGTCAGCAGCCCAGCCTGTGGGAGTGTGGAGGTGGTGATGTGTGACGGGCGAGCGTGAGGCACACTGGCTGCCTCGTGTGTCGGGCTGGACGAGCCGCTACACACGTAACCTCACCTCCAAATGTCCGGTCCTCATCCTTAAACCCATTATCCCCACAGAACCGAACCCCATCAACATACATTGTTCACTATCCACCCTCAACCCCACTAACCCCCATCCCATCTTAACCTACTCACACACACGACATACGTACACAAATAGAAACGTGTGCACACACACACACACACACACAAGCGCGCGGGTACATGCAAATGCCTCTGTTGACATACATATCAATGTTCTTGCCACATTATATATGTACTTTCTAACAATCTTATGCGTCTATCATTCTAACGTTCGCCCAATGTCCGCTTGGCACGGGCTCTTGTCTTATGATAACCCGTTTTCTGATTCCCGTCTTGTGTTACAAGATAATGATCTTTCCCCAATACAATGTGTCCTCAGGCTGCTGACACCCCCTCCCCCTCACTCTGACAACGAACACAACAGAACAACAACACATGTACCCCCAAGGGGTCGAAGGTACAACCCTTCATCATGACGGTGCAACATCTGGTTATAATACCTGACCTTCATCTTGACCGTTTAAAGGTCAGGTGAAAGGTCACACCATCATGACCAAGGGTCGTTACCGTCGTGCCCATGGGTCGTACCGTCGTGTACGTGGGGTTACCATACGTCGTGTACGTGGAGTTACCATACACAGCTTCAAGGCAGAAACCACCTAAACAAGACGACGAATAAGACTGGAGAGCATCAAGCAGCCAGCGGTCACAAGCAGGCCAGCAGCATAACGTGTCATGACCGTCTGGACCTGGACGAGCCTGCCGGTCTAATGGACAAGTTTTTCATCCGTCATGGCCAGGATCCTGGACACCAGGAGTCGCCTCATTGCATAAATCACCACATGATGACCCCCCCGGGAGCTGCCTGAGGTCATGTCACCGTGGATCAGGACAGCCTCAGGATGTCCTTACGATTCTGTAATGAATCTATTCCCTAATGGGAGAAGGATATCACTTTAGGACTTTTCCTTTCGCGAGTATCTTCCCGTCAGACAAGTGTAGATTTCTAACACGTCTCCCCCCGTATTTCTGGTCGCTGCCTCGCGTCGTGTTCCAGTGTGTGTCCGTCCCCCAACCCGGCGTGTGTGGATAATGTCGCTAGTCTTCTCGTCACCTTGACTTCTGGTGCAGCGGTCCCAGCCATTGGCTTTATGAAGACTTTTCCTCCGTCGTGTGACGTCCCCGTCCGCCCTCAGTAACTCTTTCCGGTGGTTACCCGTCAGCCGTACGTACGCTTTCCCCCGTCCACTCCTCCGTCTGGTGGTGTCCCTCCCTCTCTCTCCTTCTCCAATATACGACTCCTCACTAGAGCAGAGCTGTTCCCTCGACCTGACCACAGATCAAGGAGGGATACTACACCACCAGCACTGAGGACGGACCGACATAAGACCGTGCCAGATACGCATCTGCCCAGCGTCACAACAAGACAGCCTCACTCGCTCACATTGACTCTCCTCCTCAGGTTACCACGACTCACCTGCCCATCCGAACCAATATGACAAGAAGGAATCTCCAGTTGTGCTCGTAAGGCGTTGGATGTGGGTCAGGGTGGCTACTTTTCGACGGACGCTGAAGCGCTCACCAGCACGGAAGAGTAGATGAACTAAACCGAACGCAGACCATTGGCCGAGAAATAAGCTGAGGCGGTGGCAGAGATGGTGGCACTGTTGGCTGCAGAAGGGGTGACAGAGGTGATGAGGTGGCTGGTGGAAAAGGGGATGGTAGCTATGGTGGCACCAAAGACTTGACATAAATGGTGGAAAAGGTGATGGTAATGTTGGCGAAGGCGGTGGCACAGGTGATGGTAAAGGGGTGGCAACTGAGGTGTAAGATGGGGTGGGACAGATGGTGAAGGAGGAGGTGGTGGTAAAAATGGTGGCAGGAGCAGTAGTAGTGGTCATGGGCAACCAAGCGGTGGGAATAGTGGCTGCAATGGTGACACATGTATCCACACACACACACACACAGACACACACCACAGGCAGATAGACAGGCGGGCAGACACAAGTACACAGACAGAGATAGACACACAGACACACAGTAACAGCACCACGTACATACCTGAAGAATGAATACCACAACGGGAGAGGATCGGCCCGTGTTGGTCACGTCCCCTGCGTCATTCATCCACATTCGTCCGATGGAAGACTCAGTCCGTGTGGGAGTCACTAGGGCGTGACGCGCCAAACATTACACCTCGCATGTCTCTTCTTCTCAGTAAAGATGTGATGACAACATTATCTCAGTCCAGTCCTCTACTGCAATGTCTCGAGCAGACAAAAGCCTCAACGTTAACGGCTTGAGCACCATGGTACGACCCTTGGTTCTGATGGTACGACCCTTGGTTATGATGGTAAGACCATTGAGCACGACAGTACGACCCTTGGTTACGATGGTTCGACCCTTGATTATGATGGTACGACCTTTGGTTATGATGGTACGACCCTTGGTTATGATGGTACGACCACTGAGCACGACAGTACGACTCTTGGTTACGACGGTACGACCTTTGGGTGTAAATGTACGACCCTTGACCTTACGGTGTGACCTTCGTATATAAGAGCCAGGCCCTTGACCCAACTTCTAAGAGCCAGGTCCAAGGCCTGATTATGATACTGAAGGGGTCGTACTATCGTGCTCATGGGTCGTACCGTTGTACCCGAGGGTCGTATCATCGTGCTGAAGGTGTGAACGTGTGGCTGAGCTACGATGCTGCTACGACCAGGTGGGGGAGACGCGTCTACATGTACAGCGTCCAGACCGACACATCCCAACTGTCTCCATACATGGCTGAGGCGACAGACGGTTTACTGGGAACACTGTTATTACGAGTAGCAGTAGTAGTTGTGGTAGTAGCAGTAATAGTAGTAGTTGTGGTAGTAGTAATTGTTGCAGTAGTAGTAATAGTAGGAGTAGTAGCAGTTGTGGTAGTAGTGGTAGCATTAGTAGTAGCAATAGTAGTAGTAGTAGTAGTAGCAGTAGTAGTAGTAGTAGTAGTAGTAGTAGTAGTTGTGGTAGTAGTAGTAGCATTAGTAGAAGTAATAGTATTATTATTATTATTATTTTTATTATTATTATTATTATTATTATCATTATTATTATTATTATTATTATTATCATCATTAGTAGTAGTAGTAGTAGTAGTAGTAGTAGTAACAATAGTAGTTGAGGCAGTAGTAGTAGTTGCAGTAGTGGTGGTAGTAATGGTAATAGTAGTATAATAATCATACTTCTACTACTACTATTACTACTACTACTAATGATAATAATGATAAATAAATAAATCATAATAATCGACTAAAAACCTGACACAAAATGGATCTTTGTACACACATGGATGGGCACAGAGACACTAATTTCCACTATACTTGCAAATATAAGATTATTTTAACAATTGAGAGAAAAAGTTTTAAGGACACTATAAGAACGATAACCGCTCGTTAGGAGGTCATTACACAGTTATGACGTCATAAACCGGTCAGGGCGGCCAACGGTAATTAGTGAGGCGGATAAGAAAGCCCATAACCCAATTATCACCGAAGAATAAAAGAGATAGTACGACTCATTACATGCTAGAGTTGTACCGGTCTGACATTATGGAGAGGACCAGAGCACAGTAAAACAGCATGTCGAACAACAATAACATAAAAAAAAAAACATTAACAAAAAACACTCGAACCTACCGAACGTAAAAAGGCGTAACCCTAAATCCTCCCGAAATTAATTCACCATTATTTACCCAATAATGAACAATTAACCAAAGGTGCAATCATGCCATCCTCTACATTTACCAAGGTAAAAACCTTTGACAAAAAAAAATAAAAAGAGGGGCAATAACTCACGAAATTCACTTCCCCGCTCTTAACTCGGTGAGCGGGTTCGGCTAACAATAGCGGGTGAGAGCCAAGGTTCGATTTCCAGGAGAGACGAACCCAGGGCAAGATTCCAAGCGATGCGCGCTGCCTTTGTTCGCCCAGCTGTATGGTCGCTGGCGAGGGTAGTACGGGCAGATTGTGGGGGGAGGAGGAGGAGGAGGAGGGGGTGCTAAGGTAAAGCCATAGGGTTGGGGGTGGTGGGAGAGATGAGAGGTTGGGGTTTTAAAATATGCTGGCGGTAAGAACAGATCATTAATCTACAAAGCATACAACAGGTTGGGCACAACCGGTCCTACCCGTCCTTACCTAACGCTCAGAAAGTAATACTGATAATGATAATCATAATAATAATAATAATAATAATAACAATAATAATAATAATAATAATAATGATAATAATAATAAATAAATAAATCAAAAACAATAAATTATCACCTGATTGCTTCTCCTCCTGCATTAGCGAGTAGCGGTGGGGAGAAAAACCATAGTCATCACTGCACGGGACCACACGCTGACCGTTCATGAATGAATCCAAAATCTGTGAGTATACAACCCAGCCGCAGAGACTAAGTCCATGGTTTACCTTGACCGCTTCATGTGCCCCGCTTCAGCCCAGCGGCAATACAATGCCACCCTATATATCAACATAGACCCAAGTCACTCTGTCCTATACGTGCCTCTCATCCACGTGAATGTTCCGGCCCTGATACCCCAAAGCCTCATTTACTCCATCTTTTCATCTCTTTCTTGGTCTCCTCCTCTCCACTTCCGACGCAGACATCTAACATAAGCTTCTTCACTCATCCTCTTCATATGTCCGAAGCATTTCAGTACATCCGGGTCACCTCATGAATAAGCCTGCACTTACAGCCGGCACCTGCCTCTTATAACGTCACCCTTCACAAGATTAACCCGCCTAACACCATATATAGCGTCCTCGGGTATTTCATTTTGCAACGCATCCGTCTTCTTCCTTTCTTTGTGTTCGTGGTCCAAGACTCACATCCATACGGTACTTTTGGAACTCATAATCTTCACATATACCCATCTCTGTTGTTCAATGACGCCGACCTCTTCTCCCACATGCTCCTTACTGCACCCAGGACTTTACTAAGCTCTTTTTCTCATCCTAGGACTTGCTTCAGCTACCATGGTTCCATCCGCTACTACGTCCACGACCATGTAACCATACCACCCCACTTCCTTCAAGACCTCCTCAAACTTACATTCCAACCTTCCTGTCTCATACCCCTCCCTTGCTGCACCTTATTATCTTTTCTTTGTTCACATTAGCTCAACTTTCTCGTTTCACACATTCCCCAAGACTCTACCACCCGGAATTTTTCTCTTGAGTCTACCATCAGAGCCGCGTCATCTGCAAAACAGCACCTGATTCACCTCCCATGCCCCTGTATACCTCCAACATACCGTAAGACCTGTCCTTCGCTCGTTGACTCTTTCAGTCACCTCCCTCACCACACCATCCACAAACGAATTAAGCAACCATCACGCACTGCTAACCGAGCCACCTTTACTGGGAACTAATCCTCCTTCTCGTATCTTCCAACCTGCTCACGTGCCTCACTCTGCTGCTAAGTCTCCTCACTGCGATCAGTAACCTTTCATTAAATTCATATATTCAGAGCACCTTCTACATGGCATGTTCACCAATTCAGAACCATACAGGCAAGTACTGCTCACATGAATTCTTCAAAGCAAATACGTGGCACACACAGCAACCTCTCCTACTGCCACACTCCTCCTCCCCAGTTCGATGATTTGTACATTTCACCATCCTCTAAATCAACATTCTACCGTACACTTAAATTCATCCTTCTGCAATTCGAGCATTCACTGTGGTTCCCCTTGCCTTTATATACGGTCACTATGCATATGTGCTGACAATCTTTACGAGCATACAAACGCTGAGAAGCCTGACCAATCAACCAACAACGCTATCATCCCCTTTCTTAAGAAACTCAACTGCAATACCATCCACTCCTGCTGCGGTGCTACGCTTCATCTTAGGTAAGGCTTCTCACCATACCCATTGCAATGACTCGCTCAGCATGCCATCTCATCCCAAATACAACACACCCGCCACCCTATCAACGTAAATACTCACTCAACCTCATTTACACCTCTTCTTTGCCTCTCACCAGCTTCCTATCCGCACTCCTTATCTCTCCAATTTGTTCTCATGTTCACCTTCACCAAATTCACAACCTTTCGAAAATTTTCGTATCTTCTTTTAAGTTCATCAATCCTGTCTCACTACAGCTATCATTTGCCCTCTATTTCACCTCCACTTCTCTTATACTATATAAAAAAAATCCTTATATGTTTTCTAAAAAGTTTCTCATTTCATTTCTATCTTTTCATCTTTCGATGAACTGTTTATCAATGACATCAACCAACTTTTTAGAAATTTAAAGGTTGTGATCAAGTCATCCCTCCCTCTTACCTCCTTCATGGTGGACAAATTCATGACCTTCTAACCCCTCAGTATAACTCAGCTCTCCTAATTTCATTTGGACCTTCTCTATTAGTTCTTTCTGCTTAAGTGCGGTTACCAAACCCGAAAAGTATAATCTAGTTTTGGCTCAATATAGGGAGAGAACTATTTAAAAACCATATATCAAAACTCGAGAGAGAGAAAAAAAAAATGTATTTGTAGAGCAAAAGAGAAAATGGTAATAATACTAAGGCAGCCGAGGTATGGGGAGGGGTGGAGGAGGCCACCCAGCTGCTGTAAGGCGTGTGGTCCGACTCCCTGGCTAATGGAGAACTGTTAAACCATAATTACGCTGCCTCCAGGGGCAACCCACACCAAAATTAATTACCATAAACATACCTCAAAGGCTGCGGAGATAACTGACGGCGGAACATGCAGACGGATACATATGTAAATGTGGCTAAAGTCCTCCAGGTCCTCGCCGAGGATAGCAATCATCCCCTTACACCCAGGGCTGAGGAGAAATGGCGTTCTTGGCATCACTCAGGTTCAACCTCACGTACCTCAACCATACAAATATGGTTAGAATACCCTCACAGGAACGGCTAGGTTAAACCATGTAAGTACATCAACTGGACCGGTAAGGTAGACCACGGTAATAACTCCAGGTGAGCATAATATCTAGGTTAGGTTTCCCGACCTGCTGGACCAACATGACTCGTAAGGTTGGCTCTCACACCCTTAAGCATGGCGGTACCACCCTTGGCCCTGAAGGGCCCAAGGCCTTTGACCCGACCCCTGAGGATCGAGGCAAAAGGCGAAGCCATCATACTCAGTGGTCATACCGTCTTTCTTAAGGGTAGCAAAATCGTGCTCACGGATAGCGCCATCGTGCTCTGGGCTGATATGGAACTTCTGGATTAAGGTCCCGACCAGCTTAACTCCCAGGACAGCCTCTTGGCCAGAGAGAGACCCCCTCCTCCTCCAGGTCAGGATGACTGGCAGCGCCACACAGGTCCACGGAGGGTGGCATACACTTCCCTAATCACTACAAAAACACCATAACAATGCGGCGGGCGGGTGAAGGCCCAACATGGGATGGGAGAGTGTGGAGGAATGTGAAGAAAATGACGGTAGGTCTTAGGTGCGAGGGATAGGTTATGTATTCGCTACATGCATCACGAGTGACATAATACTACGGTAGTGCAGACCTAGCTAAAGCCTTGGGTGTGACGGTGCGAACAGCCTAAGTCAAGACCTTGGGTGTGACGGTGCGAACAGCCTAAGCCAAGACTTTGGGTGTGACGGCTCGAACAGCCTAAGCCAAGGCCTTGGGTGTGACGGTGCGAACAGCCTAAGCCAAGGCCTTGGGTGTGACGGTGCGAACAGCCTAAACCAAGACCTTGGGTGTGACGGTGCGAACAGCCTAAGCAAAGACCTTGGGTGTGACGGTGCGAACAGCCTAAGCAAAGACCTTGGGTGTGGCGGTGCGAACAGCCTAAGCCAAGGCCTTGGGTGTGACGGTGCGAACAGCCTAAGCCAAGACCTTGGGTTTGACGGTGCGAACAGCCTAAGCCAAGCCCTTGGGTTTGACGGTGCGAACAGCCTAAGCAAAGACCTTGGGTTTGACGGTGCGAACAGCCTA
>JAUUDZ010432691.1:0-13594 GCA_032361705.1 Panulirus versicolor
CTCCAGTTTTTCTCCATTCAGAAAAAAAATACATATATAGTCACACACACACACACATACACACACATAAACAAACAAACACACACACACACACATGCAAGGATATTCTTAAATTGGAAACAGTGCAACGAAGAAGAACTATATTGATACCTTCCTTGTGTATGCACTGCATACTCGAGATAGGGTCTAACTAGATATTGGTATGATGGCAATATCACATCCTTGCTTATGTATGAAAAATTTCTGTTAATAAATCCAAACATCCTATTTGATTTCTTCATTACAATGCTGGAAAAATTTGAAGCTGTTGGAGACAGTGACATTTAAATACTTCACACTAAAGATGTCCTTTATATTGTGGCCCATCAGTTCATAATCTAACTTTTTGTTAGAATTTCCTAATTCTATCAGCTGAAATTTATTGACGTTCATTGGCATTTTCCATACTGTATACCACTCAGTTATCTTATCTAGATCCTCTTCTAATCTTAGCCTATCTTCTTTAGTTGACATGGCACTACCGATCTTTGTATCACCTGAGAATCTGGACAATAAGTTATGCATCACTAAGTCATTATTGTTTATATAAATGATGAAAAGTGTAGGCCCAAAGATGGATCCATGGGGAACCCAACTCTGTGGTCCCAGAGATGATTCACCAATCATCATGACGACTCTTTTCATCTTATCACGTAACCAGGCTTGTATCCAGTTTCTTATACAACAAGCAGTCCCCAAGGCCCGGACTTTATGCATTAGTTTAACGTGGGGGTTCTTTGTCGAATGCTTTTTGGTAATCCAGAAATATAATATCTACTGATTTTCTCTTGTCGTGGATAATGAATGACTCATGATAAAATTCAAGAAAGTTTGTAAGGCATGATCTGTATCTTCTAGAGCCATGCTCTGTTATTGGTTAGACTCTGTTTGTATCAGATGGGCTTGTGATTTCTGCGCGAGACTGGTGGCTTCAGTTTCCACTGCAGAGGAACTTATATCTGAGTGTAGTATAAGTGCGGTAATTCATCTTGAGAGATCAGATGTAAAGTTTATATCTGTTCATGGAAGTTTATGGATGGATGTTGGACTGGTGTAACAAGCATCAAGCTGTACCAGAGAAGATTGGTTCCTGAACTTATGGCCGTTACTTTTAATTTGTTCCAAACGAACGTGAACAAAATCTTATGATCAGAGTTATCTTACAACACGGCTCCAGAATGTTAGTTTATGATGGGGTTCACGTGAGCACAGGATAAGCAAAGGCAATAAGTAATCCAACACTTTTATATATTCGATTATAACCTGATACCAACCATTGCTTAAATAACTATTTGATCTCAACTTTATTAGCTTCATTAGCAATGTTTATTATTAACAGTCCCACGCAGGCTGATGTTTACCATAACTTTCGAGCTAATATGAAATTATCGTCTCGTTGTTCCTCCGTGTACGTCATCAGTGAGAGGATCATGACGTTTCCTACATATGAAATATATCAATGATCTTGTTCTGGACGTGATGGTGATGTCTTCGGTGATGTTACTGTCCAGCTTTCAACTCTGTTGGTGTTGGATGTTCATGATGTTCATCGTCGAACCATGGTGATGTTGAAGTTAGTCTCCAAGGTCCACTGATTGTGATGTCAGACGTTGATGTTATTGTCTGACATCAGGCAGTTTTGATAAGTTGTAATTATGACAGACGGAGGCGTTACTGTGTGATGGTGGTGTTGCTGCCCAGCTTCAACGATGATGATGTCGAGCGATGGTAGTACTGGACGATGATGTTAAGGACTGATGATGAGAAATGATCGTATGGTAGAGTGACGTCACTCTCGGAGAGCCAGTGATGGTATGGTAGAGTGAAGTCACTGTCGGAGAGCCAGTGATGGTATGGTAGGGTGACGTCACTGTCGGAGAGCCAGTGATGGTATGGTAGAGTGATGTCTCACGTCCAGTGATGGTAGTGTGGTACGGTCAGCTAGTGTTCCAAGATGTCATGGCTATTTTCGATCACTCAGTGTACAATGGCCAGATGCGTCATCCTGTATAAACGTATATAATTCCTTGAATCAAAGAACATAAGGAATTGTACTTCTTGCTACACGGTTTAGGTTCGTGAATCTCAAACAACGAGTAAGAACTGATGATATAATTATACTCGTGTACCTATCATTGTTACACTAATCTAAATCAATTTCGCTAATAACTCATTATCTGCATGAAGACAATGCGAGACAACATGCATAGAACAAAAACAAAAGGAAAGTAAGAATGATAACTGCTCAAGTAATTCCTTTGTCCTTGCAATTACACTAGACTATTACTATGGGAGATTCTGTTTGGCCAGTGAAACAAAAGGAAAGACAAACAGACAGACAGACAGGATCTGAGAGATAAGATAAATGTCTGTATAATGTAACAGTAACTTTTACTGTGAATGTTGTTCTATATTGGAGCTGCTACCCATGCCAAAGTTACAGTCTTAACTAAGTCAAAAGAGAATATCATAGACAATGGTATAATCAGAGAAGCAACAGTTGTCTGAAGTAAATTTATGAAGCTTGCCTGAAAGCGCAGGCGTGCGCGTATGTGTGTGTGTGTGTGTGTGTGTGTGTGTGTGTGTGTGTGTGTGTGTGTGTGTGTGTGTTCTTAAAAGATCCACACTTGTACCTATCTGTGCAGCTTACAGGGTATTACTAACCTCAGTTTGACTCTACTTCCAGAAAATGAAGCCACGACTTCACATCAAACGGCAGCAGCAGCCAGGGTGGTAGGGGGGGTTGTCCTGTACACAATGATCCTTGTTATCAGGGAGGATGTTCTCATCACGGTGGCAGAGGCTCAGGATGCTACCGTGGCAACACACAAGCTTCAGGCAACAGGCCTCGAATTCCCTGACCATGCTGCCGTGCTTCACTCGCTCCTCTCCGTAGGAACAACTTCTCTCAACCGTATGGTCTTAACGACCGAAGAACATTGTAGTGTGTTAGTGTTCGTGTATGGTTCATGACCAGAGGCTATATGATGGTGTGTAGGAGTGAGTTCTGATATATCTCATGAAAGACAATTTTCTGGTTTTAAGGTACAAGTGAAAGATTCATCATATTTGATGCGTGAAAAGAAATATGGATTATAATCACACATACAGACAAAAAGCCTCTGTTTATAATATATCGTTCAGGTCAAGAACCTATAAGGTTATTCTCAAAAACTATAACATTATTACTTACTACTATGAGCTGGTGCCAGCGTGATGAAGGAGAAAAGAGTAAGGAGCAGTAGGGATGAACCTATTCCACCAAAAAGTCGCCACATGTCTGTAACATGCAGTTGTGATGTGGTTAGGTTACCCGTGTCAAAAACATCTATGAACTTAGAAATAGATATTTGATGAACTAACATTTTGGTTTTCATCTTTTGTATGAGAAAATGTTTTCTTTTTTCCTTCGTCTCCTTAACCAAAGCTTTTGATGTGGATAGATATGAGGCAGATTCCACACGATAGTAAAGACTTGATTTCATAAGCGGTCATGTCATTTTATGCTGATAAGCAAGTACGATTTGATTGCTCCTATTGTGAATGGAGAGCCTCTTTGCCCCGGGAGACACTAGGACACAGCCCGGGACTGAGTCGACTCATCTTGCAGGTAAACAAACGAACTCTAATAAGACCGTTTTTCCTTCACGGAGTGAGAACCAAACATTCTGAGTACTATACCCAGACTCCAGGAAGCACAGTACAGGCTCCAGGGAGCTTGATACAAAGATTCCAGGGAACGAGAAACACAGGCTCTAAGGAGTGAGATGCACGGACTCTATGGAGCGTGATGCATAGAGCTGAGGAAGTGAGATGCAAAGACTCCAGAGGACGGGATCCATAGACTCTAAGGAAAGGGATGTACAGGCTCTAGGAAGCGAGATGCACAAACTTTAGGTAAAGGAATGCTCAAAAGTTTACAATAGTACACATCTTTTAGATGTACTGTTATGACCAGACCTTTTTTACTGGCAAAAGTATACTCACCAGCAGCTTGAACTTCGTCACGCGCCTCAGAAGTCTGTCGAGAGTAGTGAGGTGATGGTGTGTGGCCGCGGGCAAGGCTCTACGTTTGTATGATGGTTGGAGTTCAAGTACTTGTCAGAAGAGCAGTTCTTGGTGAGCAGTTACTGGCGGGGTTACCAGGAATTTGTCAGGCCGTACGCTGGCTGCTAGGGTTTATATACCCTGCCGGCCGGCCACCTGATGGTGTGACGTGGATGGCATGAGGCGATATGGTTCGCTCAGGATCACAGAGTAGGGCGGGTCAAACTCCTGTCACTGCACTAAGGAGCCAATACCTGTTGCTAATGATGAGTTGCGAAGTTACTTCAGGACGTAATACATATTCCTTCTCCTTCCTCCATTCTACGACCGTCTACCTTCCACGCTCTATCATCACGAGTACACCTCACCAAACTATT
The DNA here is from genome assembly GCA_032361705.1 of Panulirus versicolor. Lineage (NCBI taxonomy): Eukaryota > Metazoa > Arthropoda > Malacostraca > Decapoda > Palinuridae > Panulirus > Panulirus versicolor. The sequence continues at coordinate 4,464 of JAUUDZ010432691.1, forward strand.
ATTTTCATGCTCACATTTATTGACCAGGTCCAAAATGTTTAAATGTCCAAAATGCCACAACTCACGCCCGTCCCATGTTTCATGTCCTTGTTTCATGTCTCTATCCACTTCTCATCAGTATCCCATCCAAGAAACTATATGATTCATTGTTTTCTCAGCGTCACATTACTGCCAAGACTCTCTCTCTATATATATATGTGAAATTAAGCTGAGTTACAAAGTGAAAGAAAATTCAAGATAAACGTTGGTGTCCATTTTCTTTTTATAACAGCTCCAGATCAGTGAGATTCCTGTAAGTTCTAGAGAGAATTTGTCACAAGATCCAGGCGGTCAACACCAGAACACCCACCTCCATTCCCACACCCATGCAAGACATCTTCCATGTCTCTCCACAACAAGCCCATGCAGGACATCATCCACCTCCCTCCCCACGCCCATGCACGGCATCATCCACGTCCTTCACTACGCCCATGCATGGCTTCATCCATCAGCTTCTCTCTCGATTACCCAGGACATCACCCACCTCACATACCACACCTACCTAGGACATCACCCACCTCACACACTACACCCATCCATGACATCATCCACCTCATATACCAGACCCACCCAGGACATCACTAGCCCTCGACTTCAACAGGACCACGCCATGACAACCAGATTTAGCAAAAGGCGAAAAGGTTTTCACCAAGAGGAATATTACCGCAAACGATCTTTACCTGCGTCAGTGGCGTTGCACTTTCACCTCACCTCTGTAGGTGGCGTAACACCTACACTTCATCTCTGTAGGTGGCGTAGTACCTACACCTCACCTCTGTAGGTGGCGTAACACTCACACTTCATCTCTGTAGGTGGCGTAGTACCTACACCTCACCTCTGTGGGTGGCGTAGTACCTACACCTCACCTCTGTACGTGGCGTAGCACCTATATCTCACCTCTGTAGGTGGCGTATCACCTACACCTCACCTCTGTAGGTGGCGTAGCACCTACAACTCACTTCAGAATGTAGGTGGCGTAGCACCTACACTTCACCTCTGTAGGTGACGTAGCACCTACACCTCACCTCTGTAAGTGGTGTAACGCTTTCACCTCACTTCATAGAAGTGGTATAACGCTTGAATTTAATCTGCATAGGTGGTGTAGCAACTGTACCTCACCTGTGTATTTCATTAATCGTCCGCTCCTCGTACATACAGATAGTACATTCTAAATGCCAACACTTGACACTGTGACCTAGTATTTGGGCTTTAGTTTATATTCAAAGAAGTTTTGTTTAGGTAGCTCAAATTATACCCCAGAACAGTAGGAAATCATTGCATAACAACTGGTATTACATAACAAAGTGCTCACTTATCGTGAAGTTCATTAGTTTTCAACCGTACCTTCGTCCTATCATTTCATTTTTCACCATGAATTTTCACAACCAAGAAATTTTGATATCATACTGACATGATTAGCCACAATCAAGGAATCTAAAACATAAACCAAAAATCCAATCACAACACAGTCAACCCGCCTTCGTACAATACAAAGTTCCAGTCAATTGTAATTAGAAGTTGTCTTGATATTCCTCTCCTGCCATCCTCCTCGGGATGCTTCCTTCTGCACGAGTTCAGAATGTTGTTTGTTCATGCATGGGTTCACATGAACACAGGCTAAGAAAAGATAATAGATCATCTAACACGTTTATTCATTCATTCATAATCAGATATCAAGCATTGCTTAAACAATCTTTTCGTTTCAGCTTTACAGATAAACTTTATCAACAGTTGTTGTTGTTGTTGTTGTTATTGTTGTTGGTGTTGGTGTTGGTGGTGGTCAGAGTGTCAGGGCCTCCCGTGGGTGGACTGGTGTTTAACTCGTCTTTAATCTAATCTGTGATCATTCTTCCGTATATTCAGACTGTATGAATTAATTCCACACCGAAGGTCTTACAATAATTTTTCTTGTATATACAACGCATCATTTCTCTTGTTGTTGGTGGTATCGAGGTGATGTTTTGTGAGACCTTAAGCTCTGATGATGTTAGATGTTCATGATGCTCAGCGTCGAGCCATAGTGAAGGTAACTTTAGTCTCCAACGGCGATTGATTGTGACGTCAGACGATGGTGCTATTGACTGACATGAGACATTAGTGATGTCAGACGATGATGTTATTGTCTGACGTCAGGCACTGCTGATACAGGATGGTGGTGCTATTATCTGACATCACGCAGTGGTGACGTCCTACCTTGATATCCATGCCTGACCCCGGGCGGTGGTGATGCAGAATGGTGACGTTATTTCTTCACTCGCAGTTATGACAGATGGAGGCGGTACCGTGTGATGGTCTTGTTGCTGTCCAACGATGATGACGTCGACCGACGGTAGTATTGGACGATGATGTTAATGAACGATTTTGGGTGATAATGTTATTGGACAGTGGCGCCTATGTTGGACGTCCAATGATAGTACAGAGACAGATGTTGTCTGTCATCATCCAGCGGTTGTGTGGGTGAATGATGATGTCTCACGTCCAGTCTTGGTGGTGTGCTGTAGCACACTATCGCCTTAAGATGTCTCATGGTTATTTCCCGTCATCCAGTGTGGAATGGCCAGTTTCCTCACCCTGGGTGGTGCAAAATAAATATGCATTATTTTCATGGCTCTAGCACACACACTAACAAGATTTGCCGATCACATGTTACTTCATGGATAGAGCGTTGTGAATGATGAAAGCAAACGATCGTATACATCAAAGAAGAAATGATAACTACGAAAATGAATCCGTGTTGACTTTGTAGTCAGGTTGTTGTTATAAAAGTGGTCCTCTTACAGCTGATAACTACGTTCTCTCAGTATGGGACATTTTCATGAGATAGACAGACAGAGAGAAGACATAGATGGATAACGATTCTTTTTTCATGTTACAGTAAGTTGTTTTGTGAATAACGTTCTACCATGGAACAAATGAAAATAATAGCTACAAAGTCTACTCTAGAGATGAGGAAATCATCTCAGGCATCAGAATTATTAGAGAAAAAAGAAAATACAGAAATACCTGCCTAAAGATAATCTCTGAGTCTTACCTGTCATATCCCAACACACTGCAACACACTTCTCCACAAATCTGTCTGTATGTCTGTGTGTATCTGTGAAAAACCATACTTCTTATGTTGCTTCCGGTGTATTATACAATGGAATTTGAATCAGGTTCTGAAAGCAACTTACAGTGCTTATAACGGCAGCATCCACGGTTGTGGCGGGGCTTGCGCTGGTGACATAGGTCCTTGTTACCGTGGTGGTGACGATGACTGTAGAAGTGACTGGTGAAGGTACCGTTGCAACACACAAGATGCAGGCAACAACGTTTGACTCTCAGTACCACTTCCCCATGGCCAACGGTAGTGTTTTTGTAGTGACACCAACTTGGATCTGTGTTGTCTTGATACCCAAAGTACATTATTACAGATTAGTATCTGTATATGTTTCATGACAAAAGGAAATATATAAGTTTTAAGGGATAAAATCTTATGTGTCTCATGGAAGATCTTTCCCAGGTACAACATTTGATCCTGAATGCAAGTAGAAAGAAAAATTAGACAAACACAAGGAGGTTTTTCCGAGATCGTCATCCATCATTGAACTGAGTACCTGGTCATACAACAATAAGGTTTCCTCTCAAGAACTACGACATGTCTCCTTACTGTGATGATTTGCTGTTGCCAGGTTGATGAAGAAGAGAAGAGTAAGGAACAGCAGGAGTGAGCCCTTTCCGTTAGTGCGTCTCCACATCTCTGTAACATGTAATTGTAATGTGGTTAAATCTCCTGACTCAAAAACATCTAAACACTTGACTCTCGATGTTTGATGAGCTAACACTTTTTTTCCCTCATTCTGTGTATGAAAAGAAAGGAGTCTTTTCCCAATGTCCTTTTATCATGTATAGAGAAGAGTCCAATGTCACAAGATTACAAAACCATTCCCCTATTTCATTATCATATTGTGAATGGAAAACCTCTGGACACTATCCCAGACACACCGGGAAGCAGAGTAGCCATCTTGTTGCCCTACGGAACACCTTAAGTTAGGGGTAGTGATTCTGATATGTCTCCATTGAAACGGACGGCTTGGTGTCGCCCTCAGAAAGTCCGCCAACCACGAGACGAGACCCACCCCCCCACCCCTCCGTAGCCCCACGTCGACGGCATTCTTTATGATGATGTTATGGTTGACCAGGTCGAAAGCCTTCATTAAGTCTACGATGGGGGGTACCACTAAGGTCTTGCGCTTCTCCAAAGTGCAGTGAATGAAGTTCAGGAGTTTAACAAGGTAGTGAGCGGCGGAGGATGATCTCATGTTTCCAACCTGCTGAGGATCTAATTAATCAGCAGTGTTGGCATAGGCCTAGACTAATACAAACCTTTCACAAATCAGACTGGGGACTGGAGTGATTGCAACAGGCCGTAAGGTATCAAGAGACTCTAGGTTGGTGGATTTGGGTAGTGCAATGACATGTGCTGTCTCACAAGCTGAGAGTCATTTAGATTGTTTGAGTGAAGCAATAATTATGGCGGTCAACGGTGTAGCTATTTCATAGTAGAATTTCTTGTTTAGTTTCACTAAAAGATTTATGGGTGTAGTTATGCGTTTGGTTTTAAGGCGCTGAAGGCGTTATCTACTTCATATTTTACTGTGTTCTAGGGAGATAAGGTTGGTAGGTATGAATATGTTGGCAAATATTGAGCAAAGTAATTGTTATATTGGTATGCGGCCTCGTCACTGCTAGTCTGACCTGCACAAGGATAGGGGGAAAGTTTTCGCTTGTCACGGCCAGTTAGCTCCTTTATTGTATATACCACTGAACGATGATGGTCTGCTTGAAATGCTGTAACTCGTCTGGGTAATATGCCTTCTTCGCGGTTCGTACGTCTTTATGTAAGAACCATACTGAACAAGACGTATTCAACCCCTGTTACTCGACTTGACTTGTGGTTTCCCTTGACACGAGATAATGCAACAGTCATATCAACTGTTCTTAATTTCCTTAAAGTATGTGGATCTCACTCACTCGAGACTGTATATCTTGATACTGTAGATCAGTCTTGTCATAATCTGGGGCAAATTTTGCGTAAGGTGTCAAGTTCTGACCAATACGTAAGTGCCCCTCCATTTACATTGGTATTGGTCAAAATTTGACACCTTGAGCAAAATTGTCCCAGGTTATCACAAGACTGAGAAGAGAACCACAATGATCTCGAGTATCAAGATATACGGACCGAGTGAGTGAGATCCATACACTCAAAGGAACATGATGCACAGATTGCAAGGACGGAAAGCACAGACATCGGAGAGCGGGATACACTAAGTGAAAGGAGCGGAAGTGTAGAAATTTGCCAAAGTACACATCTTCTCACTCTGGCTGCCAGCAGAAAGTCAAGACATTCAGATCTTCTCTTATGTTCATTACCTGTGTATGGTTGACGGAGGGTACGTGGCCACGGGCGAGGTTCTACGTTAGTATGATGGCTGGAGTTCAATGAAGATACTTATCAGCAGAGCTGCTCCTGGTGAGTAGTCACTGGCAGGGTTGCTGGGGACTTCTCAGGCCACACAGTAATTGCCAGGGATATATAACCGGCGGCCACCTGGCGGCGTGACACATAAGAACGACGCAACGTGGCTTGATGAACGTCACCCAGGATAGAAGCGAGTCGTTGCCCTACAAAGCCAATACTGTGATGACTTCTTAGGCACTTCAGGACGCTCCAGATATCAATTTTCCTTCATTAATTCCCCGAGCGTTCATCTACCACGTCCTTACATTACAGATCCACTTCTCCAAATCATTGACCAAGTGATCACTCTTGTCGCCCCTCTTACCAGATGCTACGGTGACTTCAAAGTCTGTCAGTCGCCGGCCTCCTAGTCCATCTTCTTCACTCATCCTTACTGTTTTCTACAACTTCCTCCAGAGTTCCTATTTCTTTCAAGCGATCTTTTGATTGCCTCAATTTACCTTATTATAGGAAGTCCTGCTGGACGTATTCCTTCCGAGGTGAGTGATACTTTCTGGCATATCTCGCGTGTTTCACAAATGCAGTATAACGTTTAAGTCGTCTCATATTCTGGTGTTTTTGATCTTATCCATTCTTGAAACTATCACGTCGGCTGAGTCCCAAAACTTTGACGTCGAAAATGCCACCACGCTCACACCCATCCAAAAATTTCATCATCGCTGTCCGTTTCTGACAAGTTCCCGCATCACCTCAAAGACAACCAACTTCCTCTCTTTCTGTCACAGTTTCATATTCTACTTTAAGTTTGCATCATATTACTCTATCATTCCACTTTATCGCCGGCACTTGCCTATTCAGCCTCGGTTGTATTACTGCCAAAACCTGACGTAACTCTTCTTATATCCAGGATTGGTTTACTGCTGTTTGAATTCCTTTGTATTCCTTTGTATCACAAACCCCTGCCGCAGACCAACCTTCACCTAGAACCATTCATTCTCCTCTCTTTCTACACCCTTGATAAAAACTTTTCACCGTTTCTAGCAGCTTTCCTCTCACACTGTATATTCTTAAGATCTTACACAAGGCATCTCTATCAACCCCATCATATGCTTTCTCCAGATCCAGAAATTCCACACACAGATCCATCTGTTTCTCTATTTCTCACGCACTCTCCTTAATCAAATACCTGATCCACACATCTTCTACCACTTCTGAAACCACACTACTCCTCCTCTGTCTCGTGTTCTGTACATGCCTTTAGCTTCTCAGTTAATACCCTCCCATACTCAACAAACTTATACCTCTGTAAATTGAACGCTCAACTTTATCCCTCTTATCTTTATACAATGACACTATACATTCATCCTACCAATCCTTATGCACCTCACCATGATCCATACAAACAATGAATATCCTTACCAACCAGTCAACAACACAGTCACCCACTTTTCTTAACAAATTCAACTGCAATACCATCTGCTCTAGCCGCCTTGCTACATTTCATTTTACGTAAGACTTTCGCCATTTCTTCTCTCTTCACCATACCACTCTCTATGACTATCTCTCACTTCGCATAGCACTCCGACCCAAATATCCTACATCTGCAACTCTATTATCAAACGCATTCATCAGTCCTCCAAAACATTCACCCCATCTCCTCCTTACTTCATCATTACATGTTATCACTTCCAATTTGGCTCCTCTTCACCGATTTTCCTATTCATTCTCTTGTTTTTCGTGTAATATTCACCTTCTTCTGAAACATTTTCTCATTCTTATTAAGTTTACTGATACTTTTTCACCCCAACTCTCATTTGCCTTCTTTTTCAACTACTGCATCCTCCTCTTGACCTCCTGCTGCATTTTCTTATACATCCCTTAATCATTTGCACGTATTTCTTGTACTTATCTTCCAAACGCCTCTCTTTTCTCTCTCATTAGCAACTTTACTTCATCCCATCACTCACTACCCTTTCTAATCTGCTCACCTCCCACCTTCAGCATGCCACATACACCTTTTGCACATGCCATCACTGCTTCCCTGAATATCTCCTATGCCTCACTTACTCCCCTCGCTTCATTTACTCTTACCTTCTTCCATTCTGCACTCAATTTCTTCTGGTATTTCTTCACATAAGTCTCTTTTCTACGCTCCTAAACTCTCACAACTCTCCTCTCATCGACACTGTATCCTCTTTAACGAAAACCTTTACAAATCTTCACCCTCGCCTCCACAAGATATGGATCACGTATCCTACCAGCTGCTCCTCACAGAATGTTTGCATCCAAAGTCCCACGTTTACACGTCTCTCAATTAATATGTAAACCAATAATGCTGGCTCACATACCTATACTAGAGTATATCACTCTTCTTAAAACAAGTATTTCCAATCACCAGTCTTTTTCAGCACACGACTCCACAAGCTGTTCCCTATATCCATTCATGATACTGAATACCCCATGCCCCCCCAATTGTACCCTTAATTGCTGCATTATTCACCTTCGCATATAATTCACCCATCACTTATACCCGGTCTCTTACATCAAAACTGCTGACACATTCACTCAGTTGCTCCCAAAACACTTGCTTCTCATGATCTTTATTCAAGGAGGGAGCTTTGCACTCGTGGGGCCCCATCTCTTGAACATTTTCTTATAATACATAACTTCTTAAATCTATGTATGTTGGCTACCTTAACTATATCCTCAGTTATTCTATTCCACGTATTCAACAGTTTTACATAAATGTACTTTTTTACATCTTTTTAACAAGTGTTTGTTTAGATTTCATGCCATGTTGTCTGGTTGCGCAATCCCTACATCTGTGGAAGAAGCCTTCATTGTCCAAGTCATCGATCTTGTTTAATGCCTACAAAGTGTATGTTCAGGTCAATCCTCACTCTTCTCTCTTCCAAGGTGGGCAAGTTTAAAGCCTCTAGCCTTTTTGCGTATCTGCTGTATTGACTCTATAACGTCTTTGTTGAACAATGTCCAGAATCATACTTACAGAATAGACAGAGCAGCAACAACACGACGTACGAAAACTTGAGGAGAGGTGACTCCACGTGAATGTAATGAGATGGAAGACATTTCATTCCACTCTGTACCTATCGTATTAGCTTACTGTGCTTTTTTAGCTGGGTAACCAAACTTTAGAAGCATACGCTAGTTTTGGCCTTATGAACGCTATGAAATGCATGTTGAATATTTCCTTATCAATGTACACATGTGAGTTATTCTAAAATTTGCCAACAGACAGTTTGCCTCCTTAAATATTATCCTAATGTTGGACTTTGGCGACAGTTTGGGACGATGTCGTCTCTCAAGTATTTCTCATACACAGATACCCATTTATCGAGCAGCCCCGAGGGGAGGGTGAACACCTTGGTTGGGGGGAGGCCGACTGCCATGCACAGGATTCGAATCCATGGAAGTCCGACTCCAGGTTGTCCATGCTAACCACTATATCAAGGAGGCCTGTGTATACAGAGGTATAAGTTTGTTGAGTATTCCTAGGAAATTATATGGGAGGGTATTGACTGAGAGGTCAAGGTATGTACAGAGCATCAGATTGGGGAAGAGCAGTGTGGTTTCAGAAGTGGTAGAGGATGTGTGGATCAGGTATTTGCTT